>WSFP011445726.1:0-20165 GCA_009831015.1 Picea engelmannii | reverse complement strand
AACTGTTGGGTTTGCATAATCCTCCTTTCACCCTGTGATGTTGTATATATTCTCAATGATCAAGATTTGTGCATCTTCATTTACTAGTTCCTTGTGTTTGTCACCCTCGACCAGATCCAATGGAGCAATGATGCACATAGTGTCCATCTCAAAGGACATTTACCTTTTGTTCATATTTAATATGGTATTTTTATCGAATGCCTAGTCAATTCCAAGTAGAGTTGGGTAGGGGTTTGAATCATCGATAATATCGATTACTTCGAAATCTGCATTTGTTTTTATCCTATCAATGTTAACCTCACCCTTCTCTAATGTGCCAATAGGATAGATCCTGTACTAATTCACTAGTCTGAGTTGAATGGGAGACCATGCCAACTTTGGTTTTCCCATCAACTCTCATGATTTCTTCGAAAAAATGTTCACATTAGAGCCCTAGGTCCAACATGATCCCTTCCATCTCATATTTTCCTAATTCATCTATCATTTTGAACTCCTTTCTCATGCGCTTCCTCCTACTAATATGGTGCACATACCTCTATGGTAGAGGGGGAAAAATATCTGTTTTGTTCTCACCTTCCTACATGCATATTGTCAACATGTGGGTCAATTTCTTGGTAATTATGGGATCACCCAATACCTTAAGACAACAACGCAAGAATTCACTTACCTGGTCCTGGGAGTTAGTCTCTGGGTAAGTATCGCACTATGCTTCTTCATGCACCGCGTGTCACAACATTTCATGTGCATGTGTCTCAGCCATACGTCACAAATATTTGTGTGGATATATGTCATCCATACATCACAACACATCACACGTAGGTATCTCAGCCATACGTCGCAACTCCGCGTGTGCAGGTATTTGGTCCATCACCTTTTGTTCATCGCACATGAATTGTTTTTTCTGCATAGTATGAAACTTAGGAAGTGCATGCCGCTTTCCTGATTTTTCCCTCTAACTATTGTCCTGAGCACTCTCCTTTATGCAAGTCGGTCCCTGTGTTGATACCTCCTTGGGTTACTACTCGTACATCAAATTTTGTTCGTTGTGCGAATTAGCAGTCACCATGTTGTAGTGCCCCTTTTTTTCTTCCCATTTTTCCAATAAATCTAGGCAATCCTCTATGACATGGTCTGCATTGTGGAAATATCCACAAAGTGCATGGGGTTGGTACAAAAACGTGTCAAGTGTCTTGTCTCTCCACAGTTGAAACAAGTGGGTTGTCTGCCTCCTCCCCCATTGTATCCTTTGCCTCTTCCTCTTCCATATCCTCCTCTCTGGTCTCCTTGGAATCATCCTCTATCGAAGCCTCCATGGTATCCACCGTTATTCTCCTCTTGGAATCAGTAAGAATCTGCAGTATGCTCCTTTATCAAATTCAATGACCAAAAATTGTTCACATAGTTCCCCATAGGTTTGTAGAAATCACAAAATGGAGTGTGTGTGTCATCTTTTGGTACTTATGTAGGGTTCGTCAATGGAGAGGTTTATGAACCCATTGTTTACAAATCTAACACCAATAAGTCTATGGCCCAGTTGGAAATAGGTTCAATGCACTGGTCATTGTGTAATTTCCCAGCGCGTGACACTCACTTCGATGGTGATCTTTTGTGTGAAACTTGGTACACTAGACATTCTCGTGCCCCACTTTCACTTTTTCCATGTATTGCAACTGTATGGTGAGGTTCGCAAGTTGGAATTTCACCTACACCAGTCTTTCAGACATCTTGCCACCTACCAGAGTAGACTCTAGATGCATTGCAATATCCACGGCTTCTGACTGAGTCATCAATTTTTGCTATGAGAGAGGGACCAAAATGTGAGGGAGGAGTTCAACAATAAACCATTCCTTGTGTTGGACATCCTAGATCTGAAAAGTGAGTTTATCCAATATGATCTAGAACCATTGGTCATAGTCCCATATAGTTTCTCCAATTTCTTGCTTAATCTCCTTGATCTCAATTATACATTATCACTATGACTTGGGTTTCTAGAATTCTCTAAGGAGATTTCTCTTTATCTCTTTAAGGGACCTTTCCTATCTTGCCAATGTAGTAACTTTATACTTCATGTACCACATCAAAGATCTATCTCTGAATGTGGTCTCCAACTAGACAATCTTAGATGCCTCATGTGTGACTTGCTTCACATAATAGATTTCTTTACAAGAATGATGTTTTGCATCATTTCTTCCCATCCCATGAATCAAGAGAAGCCTAAGGGTTGAATTGTTATTAGCCATATTTGAACCGAAACTTGATATTCTTGACTGACTGCTACTAGTTGTCACTATTAGTGACAAATATTATGAAGTGTTGCTGACTTAGATCTCCACTCCACTTGTTTCTTCTACTTCTCTTGTTTATGAACTTTCTTATTCTACTTCTATCACCTCTAGAATTTCTTATTCGGTTCTTTCTTCTTGGTTAAAAATACACAAGGGGGGTGCTTCAAATAGGGGTTCCTCCCCGCTATTTCATCTTCTTTAGTGATGGATCCAAAAGAGTTTCCTATCTTGAGCCACACAAGCCTCCTTCCAATATCCAATATCTCTCCACTTTCTTTGAGTGCGCCTTCATCACAATATTCTATGCCACCGCCACTGCTACTTTGTGTCTCATTTTCCTCTGATTCAAATCCATTTCTCATTAGCCAAGGGGATCTAACCTTATTTTCTACAACTCTACTACTAGTTTCTCCAGTATTCTCTCTCGATACCTCTTTCTCTACACCACGTTTCTTTGAAAACCTCTCTTCTTCTGTGGTTATCTCTAGCACATATCCTTCTCCCCACATCCTTCTGGCGCAACTTCTCTTCTCTTCATATTAAATATTGCTCCTTGTTTGTCACCCCTTACTGTCCTTTCTTTGCTTTTTTGTTTAACTTGCTTCCTCATATCGACTCTTCTTACGTAGCACTCAACGTTTTTTCTTCTCTACTCTTTTGGATACATTCTCTCTTCACCTTATTTCATATTCTTCTATGATATTTTCATCCCCCTTGTCCATGTGGGGGTTTTATTCTTCCATCCTATAAGGTTCCATTCACATCATCCCCTTCTCCATGAATAACATTTGATCCACAAATGTATTTCTTCTAATAGCTTTCTTCTAGGATTAAATGTGTTATCATAGGATTTTTACTTGTGCAAAGCCCACCAAAAGATCCCCAAATATTTTGTAAATATGGAAGAATCTACCACTATCACCTAAGTAGAGACTCCCCTCATTTTAGTGATGGAATAGGTCCATCACAAGGGAGGATTCCCTGGTGATCTCAAGGGATCAGATAACAAGTTTAGTAGCCAATCCTACTACCACCTATCTTGATCATCGAATATTTGGTGTAGGTCAAGGAAAGAGAAGAGGTTTGAAGATGTTTTGGTACCTTCCTGGAACAAAAACACTTTGCAACATATATATATATAACAATTTCCAAGATAAAGTATGCAATAAAGACCTCTTTTAGACACTAGAAAAGTTAGATTGTTATGGCTATTGTAAATTGCAGCAGTAAACCAATCTTATAACAACAATAAGTAACTTGTAACAAAAACAATAATACGTGCTTAGAAATATCACAATTGACCATTAAAATCAAGCATCCAACCAATAGAACATTATCCAATTGTTAGAGGTAATTTCTGAGTGAGTTAAGCCACCTTTGTATGAGTATATGCAACAAACTAATGTTGTTTTAGATGGTTGTAGAAAACTTTTATAAAAACAGAAAGAAATATAGTGATTTTTCTAGGGTTAGAGTTAGTATATTTAGTAGCATGCATGAGAGTTTTGGGAGAGAGGTTCATCAATAAATTCACCATAAGAGTGCTTTAAGATTAGTGCCTTTCTAGTGTTATGGAGTCTTCCAATGCAACCAAGCTTGAATGTTGATCTACTTGAAACCAAGAGGTAGGATATAAACCCTAAGGTGCAAGCACATTTGGGCCTTAGGTTTTATATCTTGAGGAGAAGGATGTCTAGGGTGTTAGTAAAATAGGTTTGCTCGTTTCACCATAGGCAATATAACAATATTGTGACCCAACCATAGGCACAAAGTCCACCCTTGAGAACATTAACCTTGACAGACACAATAATTCTGGAAGCACTCCAATAGAAAACCAAGGTAGCACACCTTTCTCCAAGGCTATCGCACCAAGCAATAATAACCAAAGGCCAAGTATAAAATCTAAACCATAACCAAGAGAAAGTCCAAACCAAAACCAAAGTGCCAGTTGCAGCAACTGCAACTGCACTCTCTCTACAAACTTGCACACCACTGGTCTTATGCAGTTGTGAGTGTGTATGTGACAAATGAGCTCTAGTGCCCTCTTATTTATAGTCCTCCAAGTGACCTAATTGGGATGACTTCTACTTCTGGAGAATGATAAATCAATATTAATTATTCTCTTGAGATGACTTGTCTTCTAGGGTTATTATCCAATGTTTTAGGGTTTCTCTCGCTTCTCGAAATATTCTAGTCTTGTCAAAGGTTACACATGGAGGTTAATACCTCCCACAACTACCATAATATCAACACTCCCTCCTATCTAGGGAGGTATTAAAGGTAATGGTCTTGACCACAAACAAACCATTCAATGGGTAGCATCATCATAGGCGCACATGCTATCTCATGATCTTGTAGATCAACTCACGAGCAACATCATCACTATCAGTATCATCTGATAGCATCAGTTGCATCATCTCTCAAAGCCATACTCCATCTGAGTAATCGAGCATGATGTTGAATAAGTCACTCTCTCCACAAAGTGATACAAGAACCATTCTTCTAATTTAGACATATGTCCTGTAAAAATAACTGTTCCAACAAATGATGGAAGCCACGCCATGGGCTACAAGGACCATTATTTTAATATGGACATACGTTCTAGAAGAATGACTATCCTAGACCATTTTCCAAAAGGATAATGTCTATCCACCAGTAATATTTCTACCTAGACCATCCTCCATAGGAAGGATGTCTGTCCAGCAATAAGTTTTCCTGCCTGGACCATTCTCGACCTGGAGAATGTCTATCCATCAACATACTGACTATCCATCTAGATGGAAATCATCTCCAACACTAGTGATGGTCTCCATGGAAATCATAACAATCCCATCCAATAGAACAAAACCGTGTCTATCCATAGTAGTACATAACTACTACCTAGTGGTACACAACCACTCCTAGTAGCACACAACTACTAACCAGTGACACACAATTACTACCAGTGGATCACATCCACCACAATAACATACAACTAATGCCCAGAGACATATAGTCTCCACAAAAATCATATCATCTGATATCAACAATATCATGATACAAACTAAGTCATCTGGGCCATTCTTCCACTCACATCTGTGAAATCTGGAAGAGCATCTTCCCTCAGAAGGTAAAATATCAACCATGGGCTAACTGTACTATTCTTCCCAAGCATGGAAGAATATCCGTCCTTTATTTTTGAACCTGGACCATTCACCTAACTGGGTCATTCTTCAGACACTAATCACAATGCAACCTGGAGAGAATGAGTGTACCCTAGGGCATGTCTGTCCCTGATTGTTGAACCTGGACCATTCACCTAACTAGGCCTTTCCTCCAAAACTAATCACAGTGGAACCTGGAGAGAATGAGTCTTCCATAGGGAATGACTGTCCTCCACCGACCTCCAAAACAAACCATTCTTTGAAACTTCTCACAACTATGAACTTCGAAATAATGACTGCCTGGTAAGGAAGACCATTCTACTTGACCACTACTCAGAGTGATTACTATGAAGAATGATTGTCCTAGACCATACCCCCACATTGGCCACAAGGGGAATCATTGTCTATGGTACATCAACAATCTATTAGACCATTTTCATTACAAAAATGACTATCCGATCTGGACCATTTTCCAAACTAGAAAATGCATGACCGTCATAAATCTCGAACCACTTTCCGGACTGGAAAGGAACTGACCAACCTGGACCATTTTCCGAACTGGAAAATGAATTTCCATAAATCAATAACATATTAGTGCTCCCTACCAACCTTGGAGTAATCACTTCCTTTTTCAATAAGGAAGTCATCACCACGAGTCCCACCTTGTCCCTTAAGTATGCAAAATTCTCATCTTGGATAGAGGCTTTACCAAAATATTTGCTATCTTCTCATTTGTGGATATATACTGGAGAACCACTTCTCCCCTCTGGAATCTATCACAAAGAAAATAATGTTTGATCTCAATGTGCTTCGACCTCTTAAGGAACACTGGGTTCTCTGAAATCTTCACA
Organism: Picea engelmannii; assembly: GCA_009831015.1. NCBI lineage: Eukaryota > Viridiplantae > Streptophyta > Pinopsida > Pinales > Pinaceae > Picea > Picea engelmannii. The sequence goes on along the minus strand of WSFP011445726.1, from coordinate 13,886 downwards.
CAACTTTGATTATCACACTATATCACGGTCGAATCCAACACCTGATCAAACATTCAAGAAACCAACTTACAGAGCGACACTGCTTCTGTACAAGCATCACAAGCTGCAATACACTATCATTTTGCGGTGTTGAGTGCAAAAAATTTCTGTTTCTTGCTAGCCCATGACATCATGGCAAAGCTTAAATTGAAACATATCCAATTAGCACTTCTTCTGTCATCTGCACTCCCTGCCGAATATGAATCGATAAATCCATGCAGTTGTATATGATAACTCAAACGTCCCACAAAGAAAATATCTGATTGAGTATTCTCCAAACACATTAACGAGCTAATCGATTATCGATACAAAGATAGGTCTATTGGATCAAAGTCTCTCAACTTCTTCATATCTGTCATCATGGATTTACAATTCATCATCCCTAACTTCTGAAGAACCATTTCAATATAATTCCTCTGTGATACGAATTTTTCACCATGCTTCTGCTGTACATGAGAGGCTCTGTACCAAGTTGCTTGAATCCATACAAGGTCTTCTTCTATATTCATACATGGGTCTCTTTCTAGTATACCTCAAAACCTTGAGATTTCTCTACATAAGCTTCTTCCTCAATTTATCTATTGGGAAGAACAGTGTTTTACATCCAACTAATGTAAAATTCAATCCATGGATACTGCAAGAGATATAATAGCTCAGATAGAGGTATATTTGGTTTACTGGTACAAGTTGTCGTCATAGTCTTCTCCCTCCTTCTGGAAGAACCTTTAGTTCCGAATCTCACAATTCTTCCATTCATAAGTATTTTTCACAATTTCTTACATACATTATTCTTCATCGCAACTTCCATTCCTTCTGCTTGACTGCTTCTAGTGGGTTCAAACCATGCTAGTAATCTTATGATTGTTGGTATAATAACTGGTTGTTCTGGATTTTCTTTCTTTCTTGGAATCTTCATGTTATTCCTCATGTTCTTCTTTAACTTTGGGGTCCATGGAGTCTTCTATAGATTCCATGCCCTTCTATTGAGCGCTCAACACACCCTAAAAGCCTTAAGAAATTCTATCACTTTTTGGGTACCACTTGTTTTCTTTTTACTGTCTGAATTGAGTTCACTATGGAGGGATGGTTTATTTTTTTGTTTTCATGACTCTTATTGATCAAGCCGAATTTGTCTGAACTGGTTAAATGAAACCTTGTGTCTAAAAGTACTTGACATTCTAACTAATAATCTGTAGCTAACATTGCGACTAACGCACTTGTGTTCAACGTAGACAACAAATTCAAGCAGGTAACGTGGCCACACAGTTACACTAATCGCCGATCGTCAATGCACCATCAACATCGACAAAGTACGAGAGGGATAAACATTGAAAAAATCCATGAAAAACCCCCTATAGTCGATGAAGGATGTGCTTTCTCTGGGTCGGTGAAATCTCGAATAGTTAAAACATTGAATTTTTCTGCATTGAACATATCGTAGATCGCCGACCCCCAATACATTTTCGGCATCGAAATTTTTTTGAGAGAGATAATCCGAGAGCACTTGGGTAAGCTTATCGCTGATCGCCAATCCTTGATAATTTGCAGCGTCGAAAAGGTAGGATCTGTTGTTAGAACGATTATCGAAGGAATAGTCCCCGATTCTGAATAACACGAGTAAACGAAGACATTGGTCTCAAGTGCCACATGTCTTTCTCGCATAGGGGTATTGTATGGTCTGGTTTCATCCCGAGTCATCTTAGGGTTCCATGTATACTAGTCACACCTCTGAGTCAACCTTGCCATGTTAGTCTTGTACGGAGAGAGGGATCAACATTAGATATTTTCAAGGGAGATATCAACAAAAAATGTTTAAAGGCAAACCCCGAACCCCGATCCACCAGCTAGAGTGGTGAAACAATGGGATGTTTTCAAAACAAGATGCGATCAGATTCTGTCATTTAATAAGCTAGTTAATGATTCACCCCACATACATTTCTACCCCGTGCATCAATTAAACAACAACAATTTGAAATCACTGATAGGCCACGTTACAACCCGCGCCCGCGTCGTCGGCCTACTATCAAATTTAATTTTAAGTGTATTGAAGATTTGGCGGTAGATTTTATAGAACCGCACTAATATCTCGAATATAATGGCTGATGTGACAAGGTAAGTTCATCTCTATTTAAATCACTAAAATGGCTTCTAACACTTCTATTCTACACACAAGTTTCCAGTTTCAGAGCATTCGAAGAAGCAAAGCGAGCGTCTCAAGTCTATGTTGATTCTTAGACCCTCAAAACCAGGTTAAACAAGAAATAGAGTTATGTGTTAAAGTTTATCAATTCAACGGTCGTGATTTGTTATATATGCATTTGATTTTTTGCACAGTCTCTAATTATGTTCTAGCTGCATGGAAAATGCCTCCAAGAAAGCCAACCACTAGACGCTCGTCGAGAGAATCTAAACGAAAGGAAGAAAAAATTGGTGAAGGTTCTTCTCCTAGTAATGTGAGGCAGTTGGAATACGCTCCCAGGGAGGAGCTGGTTATTAAAACCTCATCTAAGAAATCTTTTATTCAACCTATGGTCTTCGGTGATACAAAAGTGACCACTGGATCCAAAGTAATGCTCCCACAGTGGGGAGACCCATTCAATAGAATCGGTCGGGAGGAGTACCCAGAGTGTATCCCACACAACAACCTAGATGTAAGGGCGCTCAGTGACCAGGTGTTCCCAAATATATGACGGTCATGCTTACACATAGTAGCCTGCAGAACTCCAGTTTTTCCATGCACTGAGGTGTTGAATTGGTTAATCGATCACACATATGTGCATAAATGCCTCATCAACGATGAGAATGGTGGGTGTGTCAGAGTTTTTCTCCTGACAGAAGTTCAGAAGTACTATAAGCTCAAGGACCCAGAGGAGCGACTGAACATAGAATTCATGGTAAAGTTCTATGAATTCCACGACACCAGCCAATTGATGGCCTCATGTTGGAAGGAGGACAAGACTTTTACAAACCAGAGAAATGGATGGTATGGGACAATTAACTTGAGGGATCCATACATCTACTTGATGGCTCTCATCTATCGACTTCATGGAGAAAAGGAATGCTCCAAGTTTTTGGAAGCATGGATGCCTCTGACATACACTATGGTGATATCCAGGAGTAGCTTCAACTAGGGAGCAATAATTTCCAAGAAATTGATGATCTGTGTACAACAGGCTCATACGCCAAAAGAAGGAGAAGCACCCGCTTTCCACATGGCCTCGTACCTGCCCGATGTTATCTGTGCGAGAAATGTCTTCGCCGGCATGAATTTAAGATGGCATGTTGTAGAAATGCCTATTTATGTTTACTGCAACATATTATGGGAGAACAGTTACAAAAAATCCTATGCCCTTATTTATGATCAATTCATCGCCCGACTCTATTTCATTTTATTTAAAAAGGAATGCCCAAGGATGTCTATGACAACCAAGAAAATGATATCGAAGGTAGGCCACTAGTATCTAGACAAGCACACAACTTATATCAGGGTGTTAGGGGCCACCAAAGCACCACATTTTCTCCTTTCTCACATCCCAGACCGTCTTATTTTGGGTGAAATATGCTATCAGAGTATCCTGCAGGGCTATAACGCCACACTAGTCAAGGACAAGAAACGAGCTTTCATACCCTATGGCTTCTATGTGGGGTTTTATCTAATGAAGGAAACTGCTCAAGCTAAGCAAAAAGGGATGAGTCAGCTTGAGTTCAGGTTCCCGATAGGCCGGTTCTGCAATCACGATCATAAGGGCCTAGTCCTCCAACACACTTCACAAGTTTCGTCCTGTTGGCCATACGTGCATGACAAGTTTGAGGATGAGGTTTTTACAGAATGCACTTAGGATTTGGAGGAGGTAGTGCAGAGGAAATCCAACCCGAACATGACCAAGTTCAAGGCTATGAGCATGGATGAACAGGTGGAGACAATAGAGCAATCGGCTCAAGAGGCTCTCAGATTTAGGGAAGAAATTAGAGCAGTAGAGACCATCGAGGCACAAAGGAGAGGATTTATCTTACTAGAAGGAGCAGAGAGAATCATTGATCAATTACAAAATGACTCGGATCTCATAGAGATGTCAAGGATCCCCGCGGATGACCCAATCATAAGCAGAGGAGAGGCAAGTGGCTTAGATCCGATCCGACTTGAAGAAATTACCGCTCCGGAAAAACCTGGAGTTCCATCACCACAGATTAGATCACCAGGGACAATTCCAACCCAGCCTAAGGTATCAAGGACGCCAGGTGGAATAGGTGTATCAAATCCATACAAGAGATCACCTATGACAAGAAGAGAAAATCCATCATGAAGAGGACCACTAAGAAGAGAAGGCTCACGTTAGATAATTCGATTCTTATCACTATGGAGGAGAATATGCTCAACATAGAACATGCCAAGACATCCGAGCTTATCGGTGCAGGGATGGCTATCACGGATGCCACATTGGATAGAGCAAGGAGAGATGAAAATGAGCTGGCCGCTGCACTTAAGGAGTTGGAGCATCTACACCATTGGAAAAATACTATAAATACTCTACATAGGCCACAATGTTTTTGAGAAGTGTGTTCCAGAATGCTTATGGCAAATTCACAAATGAGTGACACCTTTTCACTGCAGGTATAGCCGATTTCCAGGAAGATACCCTTATGGCAGTAGAAACCTACAAAGACGTGTAAAGGTGGTATGAGAAATTATACCAGGCGGTAGAAAGGGTTGATTACATCACTGCAGTACAAAAGGGTCGAGACGCCGAAGAGCATGGTATTCGGGTGCTGTGGAAGAGAAACATCACTCAGATAAAGAAATAATCCAAATACTGGGTGAAGATGGCCCATGAACCTTAGCGGGATATTCAGAAGAAGTGGGCCGAATGTGAAAAGGGCTGGGAAAAGATTAATCGAGAGATGAAAGGCATCTGTCTCCCAGAATTCCGCTCACTCGAAGACTTTGTCAACCTGCATGACATAGTCAAGCGACATGCATTACAAGACTCAACATGGACAACATAGATCATACAAGTGACAATCATGGCCCCAGGTCAAGTACAACAATTTATGGAGCATCTGATCAGGGCTCGTGCATTTTTGCAGCAGTTGAGTATTAAAGTAGTCAAATATAGAGAATGGGTAGTAGAAGTAAAATAAATTCTTTCAGCCCCGATGGACCAGCACAGGTTCCCGTATGCGAACACATACGAGGAACTCTTCATCAAGTGGTTAGAGTATGAGAAGAATCATCCACTCCTTGTAAAACCATGAGATGATTCTCAGAGAACAAAGAGATCAAGCGCCACATGGCGATATTTTGTTTTACTTAACTTTCACTTGTAGTAGCTATTTTTAGTTAGCGATTCATTATAAATAAAGGGATTGACCTTTTAACAAAGGTCGATGGTTTTGGAAAGACCCTCATTTTTTGGAATTGTAAAGAACTATTTCTGAACTACCTTAATTGAGAAGTCCTATTTAGGACCAGAGACAAAATACTGTTTTTATCAAAGGCTTTATATGATTGGATTGAGGAGGAATTACATCCAACTTTATTTCAGTAATTGATGCTGTAACGAGTAAGAGTTTCTAAATCTATTGATAAGTTATCTGTTTCAATATTTTTTACAGTTCTTGTTCTTAATGATGGAAAACAAATCGTTGTGTTAATGTGTGATTAATGTTAGAGCTAAGGAAACTATTTTTCTTCCCATCATCTTATTACATGCGTATTCTCTTACGATAATTATATCTCAGTCAATAATTGAAATACCAACAATTTCGTGTACTAGTACTAGGCTTGTAACATGTATGAATGTTGTTGTCTGCATGCTCGAGCACGAGGGTTATCCCAAGCTTGGCCTTCTTCAGTAGTTAAGACTCCCTTCCACCGATTGGTTTATACCAGAACACATCATTTTATTAGACTCATCTTATAAAAGAAAAGACAAAAAGAGAACATTTAAACTGAAGAAGGAACTTTCATTGGAAGATATCTTGTCAATCACCACGTAAAGCCCATCGATAAATTGGCTAGATCAAAAGATTTGAAGAGCCATGCCACCATCAAACACTGCAGAATCTAATTGGGCCTATGTGGCGAGTTTGGTCCCTGCTTTTGATTTAAAGGGAATTAGGACCCCTCAACAGAATTGGCGCTAGAAGGAGGGACTGAATGAATGAATGGCTAACAAGATTTCTGATATACTATTGTGCATAGCCTACATATTCAAAAAAACCCACATGCATGGATAGTCATTCTCAAGACAACCCACATACCGAGAGTACTTCCAAAATGAATAACTCACCCCAATACAAGGAATAACATCTATTCCCTGAGATACCTTATGCTCTTCCTCACAAGGAGTTGAACCAGTTTAGAAGAATCACAAAAGATTAAGTCGGGCAAATTGGATCATTACCCTTAGTTCCATTACTTCCTCATATAAAACAAGTAAGCAGACCCATGGTCAACACCCCCAACCAGTTTTTTTTTCACACAGTAGAAGACCTGATAGATTTCACCCTCACTGAGATCAAACAACCCCTTAATCTAATCCCCGAAACACTAGCTGATAACTACTATGAACCAGATGATTTCAAATTTGAATAAGAAGGGTTTAACTCGGATCACTCGGTTTTGGAATCATACGACATGGAGGATAATAACGATAATAATGAAGATAGAGGCAATCCACCTCCAAATAACCAACTCTGGTTGGCCATAGATGCTCTAGAAATCCCAGGATGGGTACATAACCTTCCTCGACATCCAGAAAAATTACTTCCCAAATTTGACCCTGAAACCTCCAAATTGTCTGAAGACCATATTAAAAAATTCATACTAGCGATAAGACTGATGAACCTACAACATGAGGACATAGTATGTAGAATTTTCCCTTATACCATTGAGAATTCAGCCTCAATTTGGTATTTTAACTTGCCCGCAAGGTCCATAACTAGTTGGACAAAGTTTCAAAAAGATTTCTTGGACAAATTTGCAGAAGAAACCACCACAGGAGCTTTGATGGATGAACTCTTTGCCGCCACCATGAGTTCAAAAGATAAGGTTTAAGACTTCAATCAACATTTTACCACTATCTTGAATAAATTTCAAACCGAAGCTAAACCTACTAAGGAGTTGCAAATTGAGGTATATGCCAATGCTCTCCCTGCTTCTATTTCCAAGTTTGTGAAAAGAGATGCCAAACATACCTTAGCTGAAAATTTTGAAGAAGCTAACATGATTGAGTTCCAAATGAAGGGATACAAAGAGGGCTAGGTTTCACTAGTTAAGAAGGAAGTTCAGACTCCACCCAGGAAAGGATTGTTGCTGACTAGACCTCTGGGGAAACAAACAGAAAAAGGTCCCAAAAAAGGAGACATAGACATAGAATACCTACAACGGATGATAAAGAAACTCTCGAATGAAATCATAGACATGAATAGAAGTGTCGAGGAAGGAAACCAAGGTCAAAGGCCCTATAAACCCTTTTTCAAGAGAAACCCACCTTTTAAAGTGATTGAACCTCTCCCAACCAACTTAAACATCGATCTAGGTAATGTAGCCTCTGACTCTTTCTATACATATCATCAAGAGAAACATTTTGAAAGAGTCTATCCCCAATGGGTACATGCTATGAATTTGATGGCCAATCGGTTCCTAGACGAAGTTTCCCTTACCGAACAATCAAGCGACTCAATAGTAAATATCATCGATCAAGAGGAAGTTGAGCCACCAGAAGAGACAACCATTCTGCTGTGGGATCCTGACTTTCCAATGGCTTCCAATGATATATTTGAGGTTCAAGAACCACCCACTGAGGTTTTGGCTGTGCAAACACGAAGTAAGGGCCAACCGGTCTCAAATGAACTTACCATTGTCCAAACCTCGAGAGGAAAACAAACAATCGATCACTCGAAAGCACCTTTTGTCTCCGAAAGAAATCCTATAAACATCCATACATGGGGGTCACCCAAGCTACACTACAACATAGTAGAAGACTTAAAAATATTGAAGGTTAATGTGTTGATCATGGACATGTGTAGAATTCCCCAGCAAAAGGACTTTCTGTTACAAGCCTTAAAGTCGGTAGAAGCCCCTATAAAAAGAACTTACCCAGGGGAGGTTCCCTCTCCCACATACCTAAAAAATAAACCAAATGTGAATGCTTTCTTTGTAAATAAAAAAGGAAATCCTTTTGTCCCACCTTTCCTTTTAACGTTTGAAGTCTTCAAAAAAAACCTCCATAATTTTTTAGTTGACTCAGGGGCATCCTCTAATGTCATGCCATTATCTATCTGCAAGAAATTAAATGCAGTCCTGCTCAAAAGTGATAAACACGTTATACAACTAGACAAAACTCAGGTGAAAGTTATTGGGGAACTCAAGGATGTCATGATCATAATGGCTACACACCCGGAATTTGTTCAAGTAATTGACATCCTTGTAGTGGATATACCAAAATATTATGGGCTACTACTTAGTCGATATTGGTCTGAGGAGTTGAATGGATACTTTAGCACAGACTGGGCTAAGCTTTGGTTGTCATTAAAGGGACACACTAACATGATTAGGATATATAGGGAAAGGTATCTCAAACATACTGCCACTGATTTAGAAGCCTTCAACGAACCCTCATCGACAGATTTCCCCGTGCTAGGAAACTACTCCTGCGATTATGATTTTGGCAATTTCTCCCCTCTCTCATCTGATGTACCTCTTACTCAAAACTCCGAAATGACTTTTCAAGTAAATCTACTGGTTGCAGTGGAAGAAAGACTTTTCTGTCAAGAACCTTTGTTGGAAACCACAGACAAAGTAGGTGGAGGGGAGGAATTTAGTAGGCATGGAGAAGCTGATGATTTGCGCTCACAAGTTTGGACCCTGTACTTTGATGGATCTAAATCACAAGAAGGGTCAGGAGCAGGATGTATCCTCATTGACCCAAAAGGGAAGCAAAATTTCCTGTCCTGCAGACTCGAATTTGAATGCACTAATAATACTGCCGAGTATGAAGCTTTGGTGCAAGGACTAAAGAAATCCATAGATTTAAACGTTAAAGAACTAAAAGTTTTTGGGGACTATGAAATTATCGTCAGACAAGTAAAGAATACTATACATTGCAACTCTCCGCACCTGAGGAATTATCAACAGGAAGTGCAGAGGCTAATAGAACATTTTGAGGCCTTCAATGTTACAACGATTCCTAGGACAAAGAATACTCTTGTTGATTCCCTAGCCACCGCTTCCTCAAGGCTATCCCCTCTAGAAGACTATGAATCCTCTAGGTTCACTGTGGAACTACTCTATAAACCATCCGTGCCCAACAATATTTCTAATTGGAAGGTCTTCGAAGGATATGAACATATCATATAATTCCTAACGAATCAGGAAAATTTTAAAGACCTGGCTATTGACGATGAAATATTCCAAGAGATACTAGTAGGAATCGATTCCCATGAACAAAGAAGTGAAACAAATCACTCTAGTAACAAACCAAAGCTTCACACGATACTGAAAGGGGTAGCCAATTTGGAGAACCTCTTTGAGTTAAGGGAAATATTTAAAGGGTCAAAAAACACAAAGACAAGGAGCTCGTGTCCCATGTACGAGACTATAAATATAGGAACCCCGAAAAACCCTAAGAATATAAATCTAGGCAAGATAGTGTCTAAAGAAGAAAGGAAAACCTATCTCAAACTTTTCAGAGAATATCAAGATGTTTTTGCGTGGTCTTATCGAGATCTGAAGACTTATGACACTCACAATATTCAACACACAATCTCGTTAAAATTCAAAGTAAAACAATTACAAAAGAAGCTCCGGAAATACCACCCATCTCTGGAACCCCTCATGTATCAAGAGTTAAATAAATTCTAGATGCTAAAATCATCTTTCAGGTTAGACACTCTGCATGGGTAGTGTTATCTCCCAAAATAAAATCGTCCTTTTGGTCGAGTTTTGTGGTGGATAGCATGGCTATCGGTAGTTGCCTCCATTCATTTTTGAGTCTTTATAGCTGCAAAGCTTAGGTTTCGGTTTTTGTCTTAGAAAATAATGTGATCCATGAAGTCTTCTTTTTGGATATTTGCATAATTCACTTTCAACAGCTAACATATGTCCAAAAGTTGAGGGTGAGTTGTGGAAAGCATCGACTTTCAGCAGCTAAGGAACGCTTTTCATTAGTCGATGCGCTGTTGAAAGTGGGGAATTTCAAAAGGTCCGAAAATCAAGTCGCGGGTGGCGCGCTGTGGAAAGTACATACTTTCCGCAGCTATGGAGTAGTGTTTGCAAGGTCATGCGCTGTTTAAAGCGCATACTTTCCACAGCTAAGGAGTGTTTTTTAGATAGTGGTGTGCTGTTGAAAGTGCATACTTTCAACAACTAACAGGGGTTTTCCACAGATTCACGCGCTGATGAAATTGGCAAGCGAACAATTGACAGAGGCGTTTTCTAAGGGCCGTTGTTGAAGGAAGCAGGAATCACGTGCGTGATATCCACGTCTGAAGGTAATGATGATATGATCATCCCACGTCAGGAAAATCCAAGGCATGTGATGATAAGAGTGGGCAGTGATAGAAACTCAATTATGCATGTTAGGATATGACTGTAATTTGAATCCGACCCAGAACTCACGCTCAACACTCATGGCATCCGGGATGGCAAATACGAGTTCGGTGATGTAGGTACAGATGAGGTACCTCTGACCTGACACCATCAAATCAAACAATGGTTTCATATCACAAATCGTTTCCGGAAATCTGTGGAAGTTTTCATTTGTTTCAGAACAAATCCGAAGCCCAAACTGATTTCAACAGCGCAGAACCTTGGCTCGACTGGCAGTTACAGGGGTTACAATTGTCAAGTTTTTCGAGCTACAAGATGGTGAGAAAACGTAGCGGTGCTCTACTCAAGAGAGAGATGGATAACCTGTCCTTTCTACAATCACATCCCGAAGTCCAGAAGCATTTTTCAAATGCAGGGTGTATGGAATTCGTCGAAAGGTTGCAAGTTGGGTGCCACCAGGTCACAGCAGAAGCCTTTGCCAGGACTTTCGATGGCAATAAAGCTCGCGTCGGGTCCATGGAAATCAAAGTGGATGAGGCTGTCATTGTCGCAGCTACAAGTTTACCAAGAACTGGTCAGAGCTGGTTTAAAACCACGACTCCCAAAAATTTGGATTTCAGGGTATTTTTGAAAGAGGGGTACAGGCAGAAAGCATGGAAAAAAGGTATGCTAGTTTCATATCTAGATGAAGAATGGAAGGAATTCAAAGGTATCCAATTGTATATTACATCGGAGGGAAGATATGATAAACTGATGATGTACCACTTCAAATTACTGGATCATTTTACAGGAAAGACCCCTATTAATTTGCCTTATTTCCTATATCAAAGTTTGACTAAGGTTTGCAGGAGGATTAGAGCTCAACCCTTGAGCATGAAAACTACTCTGTGTCACCTCGGCCTCATAAAATTGATTATTCTAGAAGAATTGAAACAACAGGGAAGGAGCTGGGAGAACTTTCTTTTCTGGGAGGGTTTTGAAATCCAGAACCATACTGCAAATGAACAGATGAAGGGTTCAAAGAAACAATCATCTCCTCAAAGCAGTTCAAGAAAAAGAAGAACCCTGCCAGGGCCTTCAAAAGACAGAATATTTGGAGCAAAGCATCACAGGTTGAAGAAAAAGTTGAATTTTGAGCAGACCACAGAGCAGACTACACAGCAGAATACAGGGCATCATACAGAGCAGAGTACAGGGAAAAACATACTTAACTTGCCCTATTCAGACTCAGAATCAGAGCAACAAGACCAATGCCCTGTCATCAAGAGTTCTAAGAAGTCAACTGAGTGCGCACAGAACTATGAAACCTTCAGTCAGACATAATAGGGAGAATCATCAAAAAACTCCAAATCAAAGAAGTCTCAGAAGATCAAACATCTCAAGGAGGTAATTGCCCAGCAAGAGGTCTTGGAGCGGGTGATTAAAGAAAGGTATAAGAACTTATCTGATAATTTCGCCAAGACCAATGCTGCATTTGAAAGATTGGCTAAGGAAAGTGTCAGAGAGAAGAATATGAGGAAAAAACTCACCAAAGACTACAACAGCTTGTGGTGGCTTGCAAAAATCCTCAAAAGGCAAATAAGGAGGTTGAAACAGAAACTAAGCCAAAAACACCATCCAGATCTGAAGGTACTCGCTCAAGTTGCCGTCAATATGCAAGGTGAGAAATCTGAGACACACTAGGTTTGGTTGAAATCAAATTTTGGATGCGAAAATCCATTTTGAGCGCAATCGGGACTTTCCCTAGCGCAAAGCTATCATTTTGTGACCCGTGCGCTGTTGAAAGTGACGACTTTCAACAGCTAAACCGCGAAAAATTAAACGGTTGCGCTGTTGAAAGTTGGGAAAGTAAATTTTGAAGCCAAAGGCACGACATGCCATTTCAAACAGGTTTTGAAGTGATTCCAGTGTATCAGTGGGCTATCAAACCGCATGCAAAGGGTTCAGCATCAAAGGTTCGAATGAATTTTGGTAACAAATGCAAAAAACTATTTCCTCAAAAATCGACCATGAACGTTGGGAGATCCAACTGTTATAGACAAATGTCCTGTTATTCTTCACCACATTGCAGAGATCAGGAGATGAAGGATACAACTGGCAATATTGGAGATCGAAGACAGTTTGACTTTCTAGTTTAGTTGTTAAAGATTTTAATTTCAAGTTGTTTAGATAGAATTGAGTTATCTTTATTAAATACAGATCCATGTTTTTAGGATCTGTAAAAACTGTTTGTAAGACTATAAAGACTTATTTTTGAGATGAACCAGGGGTTCTATTTTGGGTTCTACTATGCTGCTACTGTAATCAAAAGACATATTCTTATTATATAAAAAATTGCAAGCTTCCTTCAGTTGTGTTGTCAGATTTTTCTCCTCTGTTCTCTGATAGCTTATGAGTGAAAGTTATTTATTGATGCTCATTCAATCTGCAAGTGACTGTCATCTCACTGGTTGATTGTTTTAGTTGATAATCATAAGTTATTTCCTTGGTTATTAAACCCATTGTGCTTGTTTGTATGAAGTATAATCTGGTTCAATAGCTGTTTTCCTCCCCAATTAATCAAAACTTATCTGACTGCATTATTAGAAGGCCTTGTGAGATTTTATATTTCTAGACAGTCTTGAACACACAGTTCAGTCCCATAGATATTCATCTTGATCCAAAAACCACATCAAATATTAGGAAAATATTTCCAAAAAGAGTTAGTTACCAGGCATCTCCGACTTACAGCCTAGGAGAGTTTCCTAGAGTGATAACAAATTGGCACCATTGCCGGGGAGAGGAGATGAAGCGAGCTTCCTTGGGAGACGACATAGTTTCAGCTTTTGATGATAGACAAAGGCTGAGCATTACTTGGTTGTAAACTTCTATCCGGCGACTCCACGATTAAAGACTCCACTGGGGAGGATCCGTTTGACAAAAGATGAAGGAGTTAAATTTCAAATCCAGGTACCAGTTCATTAGTCTGCTTCGTGAACTGTTGTATTTCTTTATCAACTCCTTTATACTTTTTCCTTCACATGTTAAAAGAATTATCCTTTGTTTCGTATACTCTGAAGACTATCGACCATCTTTTATAAGTCCATATTTAGAAGAGGAAAGCTTGCAGCCTCCTTATGTTGTTGACGTTAATCCTATTTCTTTCCCTCAGCCTGTCCATAAAGATGAGCATTGCATCCAAATTTCTCTCGAAACTGATCAGCGTTGTAACCATGAGAATGATGAATTTGAATCTAAATCGTCTCAAATTTCATTACTTTCACCTATTCCTCCTAAACCTTGTTTTCAGCCCACA
>WSFP011445709.1:0-20167 GCA_009831015.1 Picea engelmannii | reverse complement strand
TCTCCTGCTCCAAATGGGACCCCTAACCCTTATTTTATAGGCTAGAAGAAGCTAGGTATTTGGACAAACCCTCGGCCATGCATGCCTGGAAGGTTTAGTTAACTTACCCAAAGTTGTGTGTTTCGTCGGCAACTTTCCTTTTTTCGTGCTTTTGTAGGTACACACCGGTTGTTTTGGGTCAGCTAGCATGTACACACATGTAGTAATGGAGTAGGGTGTGTGGGCCCTTATAAAAGAGGTTTTTAAGAAGAGTTGTTCAGCATTGCTTTGGAAAAAAAGGAATCTGAGATGGCATGATGGCAGGTAAACATGTCTGGTGCAAATTAGGGTTATAACAGATTCCCCCTAATGTGTGAGGTCAGAAGAGCATCTGATGGTCGAAATACATTACCAATCTTTACTGATGTGTCGAACAAGTGAGCCCAGGGACCAGGAACCGGGAGGCGCCGTCTGCAAACTAACAAATGTCTCACCAAGGCAGGCATACCCATGCTCGGGATAAAATAGAATCATGGCTACCAATCAAATACACTGTAGATCCATGTCAAATAACTATATAAAGTGTAGCCGTGAACAATACACAGTGGATCTACATCTCAAAATCAAAAAGATATACATATAGAGTATCCATCTTCTAGAAGCTGATACGGCCTGATGGTTGGATATGAGATCTTCAGAGCTCGAGCAACAACTTCAAAAAATCTTCAAAACTCAAGTAGGAGTGTAATATGAGTGTACGACTTTAGTACCCAAAGGTCTTCGATGGCTCATCTGTCATGGACTATATAATCTTGATGATCAGAATGAAAGCTTCATTGATTCCAAATAAGGACTTGATTGGACATTTAGGATGGTCGGGTATGAGGGCAAGAGACAAACTGCAGAGGGGCTGACTCAGGCTTGGTGACAAACTTCCCTTGGACAACAACACGAAAAATGATGAGACTCAGACAGCATGGCATTAACATAAGTTTACAAGGCAGGAGGAAATGCAAACTCTCCATATGTTTGGAAGAATAACCAAACAGAGGAGGACATATCTCTATGTAGCGAGAATAACTTCCTAAAGTCGTATTACATCCCAAGGTTTGATGAACAAACAGACAGATGTGCTTTATCCAAGTGAGAATCATTAGGCTGCTAATAAAGAAAATACTTTTCCCTTCCTCTTTTTGGGGCATATTTGATTTTTTGTCTTTTTCAATGATTTTGAAAAAAAGAATAAAAGAATGTTACGTTACAAAGGAGGATCGAGTGTCGCAAACATACTAGTTCCAAGTGTACGGAACATAGGGATGCTCAAGGCAAAGGGACATATGCAAGAAAAGGACACTCGGGAAAAATACTCCCGTGGCCAAAGGTGTCAAGACGCAGATACAAAGTGCTATAGGGCTTGTGTATGAGGCATGCTTCAGATGGTTCAATTGAGAGCAACATGGAGCCGGCATTAGGCCAAAGACAGGGTTATGAAAATGAGATTAATAAAACACACAATGGTAATTTCCTCCGATGTAATTTTAACAAGCCCAAAGAAGGTAAGCTTGGTGGTTTTTCATATTTAGAGAGTCTGGAAAATGTAAAAGGAGACTCCATTGGGGTACCATTTTTGAAATTGGTCTAGTCAGTTCGAAAAAGGGGTAAACTAGCACTGGCAAGACGTCTATTCAAAACCATTTTAATGAGTGTGATAAAGACAAGATCACTCAACCATTTTTTCATTTTTAAGGAGTTTGAAAAAATCTTAACTATGGACTCCGTCAAGAATGTTCTTTTGGACCAGCTTAACGAGTGTGAAAGAATAAGGTCACTCGATGATCTTTTCAATTTTAGGGAGTCTGAAAAGAGCTTAACTATGCACTCCGTGGGGGTTCCGTTTTCGTAATTTTAGTCCCTCGGGCCCGAAAAAGGGTTAAAATGATACCTGAGAGTACTCTTCTAGAGAAATGAAGTTCCATAGAGTATACATTTGTTCGTACAATTGACCATCCGGACCGAAAAAGGGGTAAACTACCGCCGAATAGACGTGACTTCAAATTTCAGTTTAACGAGCGTGAAAGGCCACAAGATGCAATGTGGGTTACTCAAGTTCTTCTTATGTCCTTTTATCCGGGCACAACCTAGGCTACTGAATGCCTTGGTTGACTACTGGCATTCGGACACAGAGCCATTCATGTTAGAGGGGAAGTCACTGGTGCCCACGACCGAGGACATCTATTTTTTTACTGTCCTCTCCCGGAGAGGGGAACCAGTCCACTTCCGAACTTTTCCTTCGGGGCCGCATAACATAGCAGAATTGATAGGTATTTACTGTGTGGATGACACAGACCACTCGAGCTCATAGGTGCCCATAAGAAAGATTACTGACTTATCGCTACAGGCGATAGTGTTGCTTATTGGGTGAATCATTGGTTCTGTGGCTCTACATCAGGTGTCCTCGGCACAGATGAACTGTGCAATCCAGTGCTTGAATGCACAAATATTCGATTGGAGCACCACATTGCTAGAGTGTATGAAGAGGCAGTTGACAAATTGTTGATTGCAGACATAGAGGAACTTCAGGTTCGGGACCATTCTGTGCTTTTTCTTCTTTTAGAGAGTTCCGAGCTTTAGTCCTCGAGTAGTGGTAAGAGGACATCAAGACTCTCTTCCTTCTATGTGTAGATGGGCAGTATTGCTTCCATGACATGGTGGTGGAAGGACTAATGAGTCCTTTGATGATGATTTCTTTGCCTGGCTATCACGACAGATCCCAGTTATCGAGGATTACCTGTATGCAGGGATTGATTTTTCGAGGGATCCTGAGATACCAATACCTTCTTGTGAGGAGCGAGGAGAGATGGTTAAGTCTCCATCTTTGTAGTTGTTTTTATTTTTTGTGAAGCATATGTAATTTTTATGTCATTTTTGTTATATATCATTTTTTTTATATACCAAAGTATTTGACGGACATGCATTTGTTGTGTATAGATGTGGGACCAGTGCGACCTGCTGACTATGCGAGGAAAAGGTGTCATCCTCAGCTAGAGGCCGCACCTACCGCCCCTGAGGGACTAGCAGTAGCAGGATATCTTCTAGTGGGGGAGGCTGAGAGGGTGTTGAGATGATTCGAGTGGAACTTTATTGTGCTCACTCGCACGGTCCCTATGGAAGAGATTGAGGATCTGCCACCATCCATGCAGCCTCATGTAGTGGGGGCAACACAGACGTGGGTCCAATTATTTTGGCATTTAGCAAATGTTGTGGATCAGTAAAACAGGGCCCACTGACCCTGATCTTCGTTAGACTTTTCACGTGCCAAGAGCACTACTTGTATATATTTTTTGAGGGCATAAGCCCCTTGACACGTTATTGGTCATATTTTTGAGGCGCTTGTGTCCATCTATGTACTCTGGTTACTTATGATATTATATATGGATTTTTATGTTTTTTCATAGCTTATGGATCATTTTTGCAAAAAATGTATTTACATGTTTATGTGTATGTCTTTTCATATGTGTGCAAGATGCCAATCTAAAATTTGATTAGCTAGAGTATCTGTAATTTGATTCAATCTCCTAGGAACATGAAAATATGTAATATAATCAAAGTTTCATTCTAAGAGACGTACCCTAAGGAATTGTCGGTGTAAAGTCGGATCATGAACATGGTAAATTCTATTTAACTGAGACACAACTAGCTGAGCGTCGAGATATACCCAAATATGAGAGATACCAAATGACAGAGCGTCACGAAGCAACTCAATAACTGCACTGTACTCAATGACATTGTTTGTGGTGTCACCTAAGTATATACCTCTGGAAGATAATAACTGGCCTCGAGGTGTAAAAATTACCCAAGCTACGGAGGCAAGCCTTCGAGTGTGCCAGCTAGCACCGTCTGCATACCTAATGAACATCTCAGATTCACTTGACATCTTCCACAATGACAAAAGATAACATCAACGACACGTCCATAACACTAAAAGAAACTAGAAAGTAATAGTACAAAGACTATACATATGTTACAAAAAGCTACCCATGGTGACCTACCTATGAGTAATACTTCTTGAAGTAGAGCCCATTTCTAGGATCTACCAAAGCATTCCCTTCAAATTAAAATAGACGATAAGTGCCCTTTTTTAAAACCTCTTTTATGATGAAAGGTCCAAACCACATGGGTTTGAATTTTCTTGCCCCCAGGAGGTCCTTATCTTGGTCATAGACCAGGACAAGGCTACCTTCAGAGAAAACCCGAGGACAAACAGACCTATCATACTGACACTTGACCTTATGTTTGTAATACTCATTGGCCAGGGCCGCATCACGACACTATTCATTGAGCTTCTCAAGGTATACTAACCGTTCTTCAAGTGGATAAGTGTCTGGCAATAATTGTACTTCCAACTTTAGAGACGGGATCTGAAATTTGATAGGCATGACTGCCTCTAGCCCGTAAACAAGTTGGAAAGGTGAGAAACTGGTTGCAGTCTTAACAGACGTTTGGTAGGCCCATAATGTTGAGTATAACATCAAATGCCAATTCAACTTGGCTGAGTGATTGTTCGTTGTAGGATGGTCTTAAGAAATTTGTTTACAGCTTCCACCTGACCATTTGCTTGGGGGTAGTAGGGTGATGAATGTTCTTGCCGTAACCCAAGATTTGATGTTAACTCGGTCATCATCTGGTTCTGAAAGTGACTGCCATGGTCAGTGACAATCTCCCTTGGGACGTCGAACCTTGCTATTATCTAATTGAATAAAAAGAGAGTTGCAGTCTCTCGATCATCTTTAAACGTTGGCATAGCTTCGACCCACTTAGTGAAGTGGTCTACGGCTACGATGATGTAACGGTGCCCCCTTGTTGAAGGAGGGTTGCATGTAGTATAATCAATCCCCCACTTGGTGAAGGGACCAACTGTGATGACAAGAAACATGGGAATGGGATGTTCCCTCATCTTCTGAGAGAAGATTTGGCATGGGTGGCACTTCTTAACCGATTCAATACAATATTTGATAAGTGTCAGCCAGAAGTAACCTGCTCATAGAATATTTTGGGTTGTTTCCAAACCAGAAAAATGACCACCACAGGCTCTAGTATGGCAATCATTAAGCACGATAACTGCTTCTTTGTGAGTGAGACATTGGTGCAGAATGTAGTCTACACCTCTATGATACAATGTGTCATCGAGTATGAGATAATTCTTAGCCTGATGGTGTATGCATCGACGCTCATCACGAGAAGCAAAGGTGGGTCACTTCAATGTCTGGAGATAGATAAGTATATCTCTGTACCATGGATTCGAAGAGGTGATCAAAAACATATCTCCTCTAATAGGCGACTCTTTGGGCAGAAGATCCCTTGACTGAACCAAAAGTTCCGAAATAAGTTCTACGAAGACCAGTGACTTTTTGGATTTCGCTGAAATGAAATCTAAGTCAAACTCATGGAGGGCGACTATCCATCTACTGATATTTCTGCCTATTACCCATCGTGTCAACATGTACTGAAATGGATTCACGACAACAATGACGGTGGTCTTGCGAAACAGAACATAATGACGGAACCATTGAACAGCATAGACTACTGCCGACACAAGTTTTTCTATATGAGAATAATTGAGTTTCGGTCCTACGAGGCCTTAGCTAAGGTAATAGATCATGTATTCTGAGAACAATTTATCCTCCTAAACTAAAACCATGCCAATGGTTGACTCTGTTGTAGCCAATTATAATAAGAAATATTTGTTATAGTTAGGTGGTCGGAGCAGAGGGGAAGTTGTGAGGGCATGTTTTAATGTGGCGAAAGAGCGTTGAGCGGAATTGTCCCAATAGAAAGGAACATTTTTCTTCAGTAAGCGCATAAATCCCTTGGTGATCTCAGCATAGTTGGTGATGAAGCGCCTTAAAAAATTCGCCTTGCCTTGTAGACTCTGAAGTTGAAGGATTGTGCATGGGGGAGGCCTCGACCTTGAGAGGATCGACCATGATCCTTGTTCTTGACACTATGAAACCTAACAAACATCCTGATGTTACACAAAATCTGCACTTGTTTGGATTCAAGCGAATCCGAAAGTAGAAACAATGCTCAAAGATAAGTCGGAGGTGTGTGGGATGATTCGTTCTCTTGTGAGATCGAGATGCTAAATCATCTAAATAGGCCTCGACTATATTCTTGAGGTCATGGAAAGAAAAAGACATTGCCCGCTGAAAGGTCACTCGAGCATTTTTTAGACCAAAAGGCATCTTATGATACGTGAATGTACCCCAAGGACAAATGAATGTCATTTTGTGCTAGTCTTCTCGTTTGATTTGTATTTGATTATATCCTAAAAAACCGTCCATGAAAGAGAAGGCCTCGCAACCGACACATTCATCAATGATTTGGTCAGTGAATGGTGTGGGAAAATTATCTTTTGGACTGGCCTTATTCAAATCATGGAAGTTTGTACATACATGAATCGTGCCTTGTTTTTTATTGACCGTCACAGGATTTGAAACCCATTGGGTCAAATGGATAGGATAGATGAAACCATATTTTAGAAATTTCTCAACCTCAACCTTAATGGTTGTTGCTTTCCTAGGATTAACGGGACAAAGCTTCTACTGAACAGGCTTGGCATCGGGATAAGTTGTGATTTCATGTTTGACTATTTTTGGATCAATGCCTGGCATTTCCTAGTAAGACCAGGCAAAAATGTCGTGGAATTCTTTAAAACGATCTGTATAGAGTTGAATCTCTCCGAGGGAGCAGTCAGCTCTGACAAAAACATTCTCCACGACGCCAAGGTTTCGGGAGATATTGATCGGTATGGTTTCAGTGATGGTTTCCATATTACCCTCAGCATAGACCTTGTGTGTAGATAAGGGATTAATAGGACAAGACCTATCCCCCGTCATAGTCACAGTGAATTCTCCTGCTTCGATTCGGCTTAACTCTGGGAGGAAGTATGATTTGTGATGAAGATCTTTCCAGGGTTTGTCTGGACTAGTCATTGCTTCAATTACTACTTCGTCAGAGAGAAAGACTAAGTCTAACGAATCAATGTCAGCGAGAGAACCCTGAGCCCAAATAGGCTCTAGAAGCGGATATAACTCTTATGCAGGAGTTGGATCTATATTGGTTGAAGTTTGTTGGACTAAAGAGTATGCTACTTCAGCTGCGGACAACAACATGGACATGCCCGAGTGTCCTGTCCCATCCATCATGGTCAATGGGGAAGGAAGTATCCACGGATCGGTAAATTAAGTCATGCGAAAAGATGAAACTTGGAAAATCTCAACCTTATGGTGGTTGGCTATATACTGGACATCGCCTTGATGGGGTGGGTAATCGAAGGTACCCATCAAGGATGGGGACAAACCAACCCCTACGTTGACTACACCTAGTTGAGGATATCAATCATTGGGACCATGGATGCCCCCAATGAAGGGTCGGGTTGGGAGAAAGACAATTGATTGATGGTCACAATCCGACCCTCGTGTGGAAACAACAAGACCCAGAAAATTGTAGCAACTACAACTTGCATGCTATAAGTCCAACTCCTCCCTAACAAGAGGTTATAGTCGAGGGGCACGCCAACTACTTCTACCTTGACACACACAGTCTTCCCTCCTAAATGCACGGGGAAAGAGGGAATGATACCATGTGGTCAGAATGAATGACCATCGAAAGAAGTGAGGAGAGTAGGTGACAGAGACAAAACGGGTTGGCCAATATCCTTCCAACATGCCAATGACATAACGCATGTCGAGGCACCCTCATCAATCATCATGCGAAAGATATTCTGAGTAAAAGTTTTCATGGGATAAGCCACTACTATCTGAAATGCTACATGGTAAGGCAGATGAGGTTTTAAGTTGGTTGTATCCAGCATGATTGTACCTGGATTACAAGTCTCGGTAGATCTTAAAGCAGTTAACAAGGCTTTCCTCTGGGAAGGGCAGCTTTGGAGGACCTCCAAAGTGGACATCGCACAAGGGGTTTGTGATAAATATTCCACCACAGAATAGTTCTGGGTGGCCCTTGCATTTGGGTTGTGAGAATCTTTTTTGAACGCGCCTTTGGGGATGCATGTCATTGTTTCGCCCAACGTCTTCTCAATCTGTAGAGGAAGAGATGGGATTTCGGCTTCTTTTCCCTTCTCAGAAGTGCTTGGTTTACTATAATCATTTGCTCTAGTCGATATAAAAGCATCACCCTTCACCATATATATATTCACAGATGCGAGGTTGTTTGAAGACAGAGAGGGTCCTTGGCTGCCACCCTCCATGATTGCAGAGGCTTGTGTTAGATTTTGTCCATGCTGAAATGGATTGGTTAACACAGCAGGTTGTTACTGTGTCACAAACTTTTGGGCTTCTGCAAGCCGAGGACATAGGTGGGTTGGGTGGTCTTCCATGCACAAGTTGCATGGATACCTCACCTTTTATATCTCAGTGTTGTCCCCGCCAGCATTATCGATAGGTTTTTTATCCCCCTTACCCTTCTTTCGTTGTTTTTTCTTTCCTTCAGGCTGTTGGGTGGCCTTTGGATTAGTTGATTGCACTGTGTGTACATCAAACGTTTTGGTAGGGGGAGCAGCCAAAGCAGTAGTTTGGCTGGCCATTGTGTGTTGTATAGACAACTGCTGCAAATTCTTTGTCAATTGCTCAGTGGTCTTCGTTTGTGTTGAACCAACAATACCATCGGCATGTGGTCCAACTCTCTATCTGGTTTTATCAAGTATTGGGTGTGGCGCATCTGGCAAGATCTCGTATAATAAACTGGACTAAGAATAGATTATCTCAAGTTGTTGAGCTCTCATGATGGCGTCTTCTTCGGAAAATACTCCCAATGTCGCGACATCTTTGAATAAATATGGGACCAAAGACTTAAGGAACCACTCGAGTAGGAATGCTAGTGGGACTGGTACCTTAATTAAACTCTTTCAATGTCGCCATTCTCGGATGTGATCAGAGATATGGTCCACTTTTGTTTGTGATAAATTGGCCAACAATTTTGTGCCAGCATTGTATCTCATAGGTAACTGGAAATGGTTTAGGAAATCCATCGGCAGTTCACTGAAGGAAGAGTATCTTGAGTGATCGAGCTCAATGTACCATTTCGCGGGACTCCCAATGAGAGTACATTGAAGCTATGGTGTGCAAGCAGCCCGACGAAAGGTTGGTGAGTGCCACTGAGCGAAGGGGACGAAGGAGGGATCTGACCTCCTCCGCAAGGGAAATAATTAAAGGGAGTAGAAGTGCCCCCCATGTGGCCTTGCAGAAGAGCGTTAGAACTCCCTGCCCCCAGACCTGAAGTCTTTGAAGTGGAGTAGGAAAGTACAGGACTTGTACCTGAACTAGGCATCACGTATGAGAACGGAGGGTCTGTCGCACTTGGCTGGAAAGGGGTTGTGGCCGCCGCCATTGACGAGATCGAACCACTGTGCGATGTAGAGGTGGTCAAGACCATGGTGGCTCGGACCGATGATGGTGGGTTAGGAGGTGGAAACTCTCCTGTGGTGACAATCGTAGTGGGAATTGAAGAATTCCCAGAAGAAGTAACAACATTTGTTTCCATTGTTGTGTGCGACACTGTCTGGCACTTGTAAGGATGAACCGGTATGATGGTGGGTGACGAAAGATCAGTGGTGGAGGTTTCAACTAGACCAAAATCTTTTTCTCCAAGGTCTAAAATGGTCGATTCCTCCGGATGTTGGTCGGGCACAATTTCTTGTGACCCGGTCTCTTCAAAAGATGCTTGTTGTTCTAGCTTTCACCTTAGTGGTGGCGGGGGTGGCTCCAGTGTAACTGACGGCAGGCCAAGAATCCTTCTTGATCGATGAAGCTCATGATCCTCCACTGTGTGAGAAGATCAAAGACACTCTAGGGCATTCTAGTCATTCAAAAACAACATAGACTAAAAAAGTCTCTATAAGATAAGATAGGCAAACACTAAATTAATTGGAAGAACAGTTACAACAACCAACACAAGAGCAACTTACTGGTGCAAGTGCAACTCGAACATGGAAGAACCCTCTAGGTATACTCTACAAAGTGTGGCCCAATGTTTATCCTAGGTACCACGGTATACCCCCACAGTCACCTATGTATGTCCCTAAAAAAGATAGGCAACTAGGTTGCTAGTGTGTGAACAGTCACCAGGCGGGTACAATCGAAAGTTGGGTAGACCACAATGAGTAGGGTATCGAGCCTGAAACCTGTCAAGGGTATAGAGAACAAGTGGTCTGGAAGACAACTAAGGACCTCAAATGGATTTGAGACCCATGAAGCTCTGTGGAAAATTCAATCAATGGAATCCAAAGACAAGCCCTCTATATGTGTTCTCCACTACGATTGGTCCAGCTTTGGAGGGGTTATCTCCGCTACCTTTCCGCACGCGACCTCATGTTTATCCCCTATGTTGGAGGGGGGTCCTGGATAACTTTCACGATACTGGACTTGGACACTCCCTAACTCAAAATCCAATGTTTGATTTTAATGGCCTTGAAGAGTTTCCTATCCAACCTAATCCAAGGCCCTAATCCTGAACTAGTTGGTTAAAGCTACAAACATAAAAGTCTAATGAATTTTAGATTTAGCGTTAATTTTATGGCTTGTCTTATGTCAAAGGGTATGAAAGTGAAACTAGTGATGTTTGAAAGACAAAAGTAAAAAAGAAACAGAAATTTGGAAACAAAAACCTTCACTTGACGCAAATTTTAAACAAAAAAAAATTCTATGATCTTTTAACAGCAAACTCAAAGCAGGATTTTACTCGACTACGAGCTACTTACAATCTAAGTAAACTTATAAGAACTTATGAAAGAAAATACTTTTCCCTGGTTACTAATGCCAAACAACACATTTCAATCAATCAAAGAAATAAAAGATTTTCATTTTTTTTATTTGAATGCTCACAAAGCAAAAAGGAAAAATATCAACAAGTCAAAACCAAGAAAAACTTTTGGCCTAAGCGCAACTCATAAAGAATCTCGTTAAAAATCACACACCAGTGACTTAAAAATGGACTCTCACACTTGTCTAAAAACCCTTTAAAAGAAAATTTTCATGAAAAATTATAAATATAAAAGAAAGCTATGGCTGAGATCAAACCTAAGCTACCGACTGCTATGATAGAGACTCAAAAACCTGAGAGGTATAACTCTTGTCAAGGTAAAGGATGACTGCCTCACCTTCAACAAAAACTATCCTCTACAAGCACACTGCTGACAGTTCCACAACAAGCATGTGCACGTGAGCTGTGTAGAGTCAGAGAGCGTGTTCATGCGTGCTGGCCTTATATAGGCCATGTGTATCTCTGAAACTCTGAGACAAATAAAAGACAACAATCTAAACTAGGCAGAGACCACTGATACTGAGAATCGGGATCTCTTGAAGGCTCAGACACTTTCTTTAACAACAAAAAGAAAACAATGCAAGGAAAAATTCATAAAACAAACCAATCTGAGGTGAAACCTAAGCTATAGACTGCAAACAACAAAGACTAGAAAGAGTTCCAGAAAACCCCTGAGAATGACTAATTCTGACAGGGAAGAGGATGACTACCTCAAAAATTTTCTGGAATCATACACGCTACTATTACTTCTTCAGCTAGTGTTTACACGCAGGTTGTAAGAATGTAGGGCACGAGTACACGCGTGCAGACCTTATATAGGCCGCGTGTACCTCTGTGGGTCTCGGAAAAAAAATACAGTCCAACAAAGAAACAGAGATGACTGGTATGGAAGACCAAAATCTCTGTTACCTCAGACTTTGCAGAAATTTCAAAAACAGGAAAGGAAACCAGTTTTTTTTTTTTAAATACCCTAAAATATTCCTAGGAACCCTAGAGACTTCCCCAGTATGGTCACCAATTCTGTTGTGGTGGGAAATCCCCCTATGGACTAGCATTTAGGGTTATATTATGCATACAGATGAGACGGAAAGAATCCTACTTTCTAGCGTCGTCCCAAACCTAATCCCCATTTCTTTTAAGAAAATACATGGTTAGACGAACATACCTTGTTTCAGGCATTCGATATCGATCCTTCTTCATGCTTGATCTCTTGTTGGAAGCTCTCCTCCTAGGGCTAACCTGTATACAAAACAAGAAACAAACTATACATGCATTTTACCTACAAATTAATGGGTTAGAGATTCAAACATATATTCAATAAACTATGAATAACTCATATAGTGGGACGAAAAAAGAATTTCTTTATTAATTTTAATGAATCAACTTACAATGTCGAGACCGGCCACCACTCCGCGAACCTGATCCTGGGATCCTCTTCAACTGTCCTCCAAATTCTTTTCTCTATATCTTTTCTTGAACAAGGATGGATAAAGGGTTGGGACAAAGGGAATGTGAAATTGGGTAGATTTTCTTTACTATTATTCTCCTGCTCCAAATGGGACCCCTAACCCTTATTTTATAGGCTAGAAGAAGCTAGGTATTTGGACGAACCCTCGACCATGCATAGCTGGAAGGTTTAGTTAACTTACCCAAAGCTATGTGTTCCATCGACAACTTTCCTTCTTTTATGATTTTGTAGGTACACGTGGGCTATTTTGGGTCAGCTAGCATGTACACACGTGCAATAATGGAGTAGGGCGCATGGGCCCTTATAAAAGAGGTTTTTAAGAAGATTTGTTCAACAGTGCTTTGGAAAAAAAGGAATCTGAGATGGCCTGATGCCGGGTAAGAATGTCTGGTGTAAATTAGGGTTATAACAACGGAATAAAATGAATGAGGCAACAATTATTAAACCGCTAACTGAAAAACAAGTTTCCCAAACAAAACCAGTTGAAACAAAAACAATGCAAACTAAAAAACCAGAGAATACAGAAGCGGAAATTCCAA
The DNA here is from genome assembly GCA_009831015.1 of Picea engelmannii. Taxonomy (NCBI): domain Eukaryota; kingdom Viridiplantae; phylum Streptophyta; class Pinopsida; order Pinales; family Pinaceae; genus Picea; species Picea engelmannii. Next base: position 7,342 of record WSFP011445709.1, on the reverse strand, counting down.
CAAGAAAAAACGAAAAAACAATTGGAGGTTTCAGTTTAGAAAATGAACCTAATAAAATTAAAATCCCCATTCCTCTGGTTGAGCTTGCAAAAAATCTGATTTATAAAAAACAAATTGCTAAACCGATAAATTTTTATGATGCTGAATGTCATGCATATGTTATTAATCTGCAGGATGAAAGACCTATGATCATGTTTGGTCCACATATCGAAAACACTAAGGACTCTGTTGCTCTATTTTATATTACACTAACTGTGCATGACCATTTACTCCACAGTTGTATGTTATATTATGGGGCCTCTCATAACTTAATGCCTAAAATTATCATGGAGAAGTTGGGCCTCAAAATTACTAGACCTTATCAAGACTTGTACTCATTTGATTCCAGGAAAGTTAAGTGTCTTGGCATGATTAAATATTTGGTATTAAATATTGCACATATCCCTATGAAAAGTGTCCTAATGGATGTAGTCATTGCTGATGTCCCTGCCAAATATGACATGTTTTTATCACGGTCTTGGGGCACCAAATTAGGAGGATCACTTCCGCTGGACATGACTTACGCTACGATCCCAATTTTCGGTGGACAATTCACACAACTGTATAAAGAAACTAGACTAGCTTATACGGTAAGTAACCCTCAAAATACAAACAATTAACCAATCTATGTTGTTGATCAAGACTTAGGAAGTTGTATATTATCGATAGATGATGGTTTCAAAGAATGTATAGAAGAAAAAAAGAAAAAAGTAGAAAAAAAAGAAAAATGTAAATATTGGAGAAGGAATGTGGAAAATGTTTTTTGATGGCGCTTTGTCCTGTAAAGGAGCAGGGGCTGGAGTGTTATTTGTAGTTCCCGGAGATGAGTATGTTATTCCCTTCTCATATAGATTGCAGTGGGAGATTGATTATATGAATAATGTCTGTGAATATGAACCTCTAGTCCAAGGTTTAGAAGCTGGCATAAAGTTAAAAATTGAGCATCTGATAGTTTATGGTGATGTAGAGATTATTGTGAAACAAATAAAACAACAGTATCAAGATAAGCATCCAAGGCTGAGGTCATACAGAAATTGCACCTAGGATTTGATAAAGAATTTATTCTCATCCTTTAATATTCACTCTATTCCTAGAATGGAAAATCAACATGTCGATTCTTTAGCCAAAGATGTTGTGACCTTTGTACCACCTACTATCCTGAAAAATGAAATATCATATTGAAATGAGACACAAAACTTCGATCTCGAACAATGTTCAGCACTGGAAAGTCTTTGAAGATGATGAGTAGATCAAACAGTTTCTGGAGATGGTTGATGATTTTTCTGAAACACGCATAGATCAGGAAAACCAATATGATCCCGTTTGGGTCATGAAGGAAGGTAAAGACCCTAAACAATTCTAGGATAAGATTGCAAACCACCGCATGCTCATTCTTAAGAACAATCAGATCCCCATGGGTCTGACACCCTTAGAGAGATTGTATGACCAAGATGACGTACCCTTAAATTATACCTTATGACCTCAACCCAAAGAGGTTGAAGACTGTAATATAAGAACCAAAGAAGATCCTAAAACTGGTCAAGATATCTAAATACCTTCCAACCCAAATGAAGAATAAGTACTCCGAGTTTCTTAGACAGTATAAAGACGTTTTTTCTTGGTCCTATGATGATTTGAAAACTTATGATACCTCTGTAATTGAACAAAAGATTCCTTTGAAACATGGTATCAAACCTTTCCGGCAGAAACTCAGACAAATAAATCCTATTCTCCTACCAGTGATAGAAAGGGAAGTAAATAAGCTTCTCAATGCGAATATTATCGTTCCACTCAGATATTTTGAATGGGTAACGAATTTGGTACTTGTCAGAAAGAAAAATGGTGAAATAAGACTCTATGTAGATTTCAGAAACTTGAATCGGTCATCCCTCAAAGACAACTACCCACTACCAAAAATGGATCATGTTCTAGAGAAATTAGTTGGAGATAACAGAATGTCCGTGATTGATGGTTTCTCTAGATACAATCAAATTCATTTCCATGAAGACGACAAATAAAAGACTATGTTTACCCCTCTGTGGGGAACTTTCATGTACAATAAAATGCCATTTGGTTTGATGAACGCAGGGGATACTTTCTAGAGAGCGATGGATATATATTTCATCGGTGAGAGAGACAAATTTGTTGTTATTTACTTAGAGGATCTAACAATATTTTCCAAATCTGACGTAGAATATCTGGTCCACCTCAAACAAAACTTTGAGAAATGCACAAAAATCGGTTTGTCTCTTAACCCTAAGAAGTCACATTTTGCTATGCAAGAAGGAAATATTTTAGGCCATATAGTTTCAAAGGATGGAATCAATATTGATCCTAAGCGAGTTGAGGATATTGACACAATGAAAATTCCTATAAATAAGAAATAAATCCAATCGTTTTTAGGGAAGATAAATTTTTTGAGAATATTTATCCCTAACTTCGCTGAAATTGTCAAACTGATTACAGATATGTTAAAAAAAGACAGAGAAGTGAAGTGGACTACGGAATCCAAAGCTTATTTCAAACCAATCGATAAATCCATAGGTGAATCACAAGTGATAGAAAGTCCGTACTATACTACGAAATTCTTGATCTTCTCCTTCGCTTCTAAACATACTATCGCAGCAGTGCTCTTGCAAAAGAATAAAGAGGGTTTTGAGAAACCGATAGCATTTTTCAGTAAAAGTCTCAGGGATGGAGAATTAAAATATGATATACTTGAAAAACAAGCTTACGTAATGGTGAAATCTCTCAAATCTTTTAGGACATATGTGTTTCATTCCAAAATAATCTCTTAATACAAACAAATGTTGTCAAACACATCTTGGTCCAACTAGACAGTGATGGAAAAAGAGGTTAGTGGTTGGCTAAAATTCAGGAGTTCGATCTAGAAGTGAAGCCGACCAAGCTAGTCAAAGGTCAAGGCCTGGCAAAATTGTTAGGTGAATCAAATTTCAAGGCACTCAGGATAAATCACTTGGAATCACATGGGTATCTCCCATATATAGATGAATTTGATGATCAAACGCCTATGATTCATATTGAAGGTAAGTTTTCTTCCTCTGCTTCGTATTGCGACATTGTTTCATACCTCTTTACCCTTTAGTGCCTGAATGACATGACTCCATCCAAAGCGATAACTTTGAAACTGCACGCAATTAAATATTGTATTATTGATGGCCAGTTGTACTGGAAGGATCCTCTAGGTTTCTTGTTATGTTTCTTAACAGAACCTGAAACAAAAAGTTTCATAAATAAATTTCATGAAGGAGTGTGTGGAGGACACCACGCTGGGAGGGAAACGACATACAAGATTTTAAGAGCTGGATATTATTGGCCAAAGTTATTTACTAATGTGAATTCCAAGGTTAGATCCTGCAACTCTTTCCAAATGTTCTCTAGTAAGCAAAATATCCTTGCACTACCCTTAATATTGGTCAAAACAGTATCTCCCTTTCAACAATGGGCTCTAGATTTCATCATAGAAATCCATCTGCATTCAAGCGCCCAACATAAATGGATTTTAACAGCTATCGATTAATTCACTAAGTGGGTCTAATCCATTCTGACTCAGAATGCTATGTATTCAGTAGTAATAAACTTCTTGGAGGAGAACATACTATCGATATTTGGTTGTCCTCGAAAAATAGTCACTGACAATGCCCAATATTTCAAATCTATGGCAATGGTCAATTTCTGCCAAAAATACAACATTGTGTTAGGACATTCTACCACAATGGGTTGGCCGAATCATCCAATAATATCCTGATGACTATAATAAAAAAAGTGTTGATAGAAAATAAGAAGTCTTGGTACCTTCACCTGAAATACGCCTTATGGGAAAATTGAAGCGGCACCAAGAAATCAATAGGTATATCCCCTTTTCAATTGATGTATGGTACTGATGTTGTCCTTCCTGTCAATCTCACTCTTCTTGTGATGAAGCTCTAGAAGGCTGCAAATGAAGAGCCTAACGACGTTACAAGAAGGATACATAAAATAATCGAAGTCTAGCAAAATAGAGCTGAAGTAAATGAAAAACTTCAGAAGTACCAAGATAATATGAAGGCCCTTTTCGATAAAAATGCTAAAGACATGGAGTTTCTTCCTGGTGATATAGTCTTAAACAGGGATGATTTTAGGGGATAAATTTCGCTCATGGGCTAATTTTCCATGGTTTTTCCAAATACAAGATTCACTATTTTAAAAATGATTCGCCCAAATTTTATAGGATAAAATTATTTTATCTTAAAAATCACCAAAATGTTATAAAAACTATATAAAATCCTTAGAAATTTGAATATTTTTACAAAAATATCTCCAATCATTTATAGTTGGCATATGAAGGATTAGTAAGATTCGCCAAGTTTTCTACATTTTAAAATAAATTTCCATCCTTAAAATCACCCCTGGTCTTAAAGTGGGATGCTAGAAAAGAAGATGCAGGGAAGCATGGCAAGTTTGACCATCTCTGGTTTGGGCCATTCAAAATTACAACTATTGAGGGAAAAAATTCCTTCTTACTAGAAAATCTTGATGGAAAAACTCTTGACTCCCCTATCAATAGACGTTACCTAAAAAATTTTATGCAATAATAATATTTCACATTCCCATTGTATATATCGGTTTTGGTTTCCTATTTCGATTTGCAATTTTATTTTCTTTTCTAGATTATCCAAATTTTACTTTTCATTGTAAATAAACCAAGTTTACTCGACATCATGAAATAAAAATATAAAATATGTGTACTACATATCATCTCTATTCTGCGAAATTTTCTTACATTTCTCATTTTGTTTTCTTGAAGAATACTTACTATCGAATGAGAGATAAAGAGGTATCAGAATCCAACACTTAGTTTTCAAAATATTGGCTTTCTCTCAAAACAGGTGATAAATTAATGATTTAATTGATTGAAAATATAGATGAAATCTAAGGTATGAACTCCTATCCCTACAGTTAAAGATAAAATTTCAAGGAAATCTTATCGAATGTAAAGGGGATTTCACTCATATAAATATTGTCACCTGATCAAGGATCACAACGGTATAAATCTACAGATTAATTCGGAATCCTTATCCAGATCAAATAAAAATGAAACAAAAAATGAAATAATAGGAAAAATAAAATAAGAATAAAAAGAGGTCGAGAAGGAAGTTCGAAAATCAATAAACAAACTTATGTGGGAATGATATGCTTCCATGTTAGACCCTTTTGAGTCCTTGTTCTGTTTTATTTTGCCTATATCCAAAAAAAATTTCACTTCTAAATTTTTCTATCCTTCCCTTGGTCTTCATAGAAAGAAAGAATTTCACCTTGACTCCAAAAACTTAAAAACATACCTTCAAAATGAGATTAGGAGAAAATCCTTATGATTCCTATGATTTTAACTGAAAGAAAGTGTGTCTTGGCTAATCCTGGTAGCTTTAGCTCTTGTATCAAATTTTAAACTGATTAATTCGCTCAAGGTCAATCCCTGAAAAATTGAAATTCCCATAAAACCTTCCCTATAGGCGAAGGTGTATTGAAGACTAGGAGAAAATTAGTTCAAAGTACAATAAAAAATTGTTGACAGACCTTCGTTGTTAAATTTTAAGCAGATATCATCCCTTGTATGATACATACAAATTGATTTCCCCCACTTCAAGAATATTAAAATATAATACAAATGGTGAAAGGAAATTCATAATCTGGTTGCCCCCATCCAGTCCAAGACAAATGGTGAATGGAAATTCGTAATTCGATTTCACCCATTTTGTCCAAAAGAGATGATGAAAGGAAATCCATGTAATGATTTCCCTCATCTCAATAAAATGCAAAGTGCTAATTGAAGTGTTAAAAGGAAATTCAATGGGAGATGTAGATAACTTCACCGAGGTACTGAAAAGGATCATTGGTAGGGAAGAAATATCTATGATATATGTAAGGCTGTCATACACATATATAACATACTCTAGTATCTAGTTCTGTTTCCGGTAATATTTACATTCTAAATAAACAAGAGATTCCCTAAATAAATTGTTAAATTTACTTAAACTTGATGCGAACAAAATCGACCAAAGTTTGATATTTCAGTTAAAGTCATTTTGATTATATTGAATAGATCCGAACTCATTTTTAGGAAAGGGAAGTTTTAAATAGCCTAACTTGAGATCGATAGTTGGGGATGTTTTGAAGGTTTTCAAAGATTTGGTTGAAGTTCATTTTTTCTCTGTATGATTAATCCCTAGAAGTGTTTCCCAGAAAATGAAATAATGACTCCATTTACCCAATAAAGGCACTCGGTCTACTGTTCTTCCATGTCTCACAGGGAGACACGATCCCCAAATGGAGCCTATGTTGGAACACATACAATTCTAAACTTTTGAACATTTTACTTTTCACCAAATGAAAATATGGTTTTAGCCAAAGGAAGTGGAAGCTTGGTAAACAAAATTTTATTTTCAAATGCAATTCATTTTTGATTAGTTAATAATAAGGTGTGCATGATGTCCGTCATTGATGACTTTTCCCATTGTATCGAACAATCCCAATATCCCCCAGAGTTTTGGAGCCGCCTAAACTTTAAAGAGGTAAATATATAATGGTCACCTCGGAGCTTCACGCTTCGAGTATTTCAGCAAGTCTTAACGATAAAAACCTCGAAGCTATGAAACCCGAAGGAGTCTGCTCACCAATTTTCCTAGACCTTTTAAAGATGAAAATCATAGGACACGTATACCTTTTGAGTCTTCCCTGAGTTGACACATGGGACCCATTTCTGACAGTTTTATATGAAGATTCATACAATTCCAAGTAACATGTGGCACCTCTCTTTCCTCGACATGTCATCCAAGATGACCTCATCTGCGACACGTCACTATGGGAGATGACCCTTCGGAAATATAACAAAGAACTAATTCAAAAATCACCGAAGCACCAAAATGACAAAGTATTAAACTTTAATTAATTAAGTTAATCGTGGTCAAGAGATAATAAATAACTTCACAGTTTGAAGTTCAAATGTTTATCCTGTATCGTATCCTAAAATATTTGAAGTCCTATTTTTCGAAATGATTAAAATTGAATATGATTAATTAAGACTTAGAATTGATTACTAGATAATTAATCACTTCGCAGTTTAGGTTTTTTGAATTCCCTCTCGAGATGCATTAAAAGTTCCCGAAGTCCAAACTTCTGAAACAGTTAAAGTTAAAACACCTTTTTAAACATGATTAATTAAGGTTTTAAAAGAGATTATCCTAGGATTAACCTTTCGTGGATTTGGGATTCGAGAAATTCCAACTCTGTCTCATCTAAAAAT
>ML870366.1:5106-20167 GCA_009831015.1 Picea engelmannii | reverse complement strand
TATTAACATTTTTTAATCTTTTAGTATAATTTTATAGAAATTTGTATGTAGTAATTTTTAAACTTTTAAGTCATATTTTAAAATATAAGAAACATTGAGATGTTTTTACTTTTTTAATTATTATAAAGATCATGGGAAGTACTGCATTCTTTTCAAATGATTAAGGAAATGTCTAAATATTATTTATATAAGCCGTGCAAACACTAACAAGTAAAGTTTTTGGAGGCAGTACATGCAGCGTGCTGCCCTTGTTAAATAACATTTTATGTTATCTTAATGTATTAATGTGTTTTTGGATAACATAGATAAGAGGACAAAGAGCAATGTTTGAAATATGTAAATGTAATGTAATTGTAAAAGTAATTATAAGTTGAGTTTAAAATAATGTCATTAAAATGAAGGTTTTTTTTTTTTTTTTTTTGGACAAAACCTAATTAAAACTAAGTTTCAATAATTTTTTAATTCAAAATCGATAAAAGTGATTATAAATTGCGTTTAAAATAATATCATTAAAATAATTTTTTTTTGGACAAAACCTAATTAAAACTAAGTTTTAATAATTTTTTCAACTCAAAATCCAAATTAGTGCAAGAATATATAAAAATCTTTAAAATAAAAAATATTACTCTATAAAAAAATATTAAATGATTTTTTTTTTGAAATTATAAACTTTACGAACATAAAGAGCACTTGTGATAATCAAAATTATTAGCAAAAATCTTTACACCAAAGTTTTTTTTAAAATGAGTATAAGTCAATGCTAATGTTAAAAACATCAAATCTTTATACTAAAGTTTTAACAAATCTTTACACCAAAGTTTTTTTTTAAAACTGAGTGTAAATCCAGACTAATGTTAATTTTTTTATTTTTTAAATTTTAAAACTGAGTATAAGTCGATATATTTTTTTTTTTTCAAATTTTAAAACTGAGTATAAGTCGATGCTAATGTTAATTTATTTTTTTAAATGGAGTATAAGTCAATGCTAATGTTAAAAACATCAAGACACATGCATTAGGACACACATTTCTTTGTGTTCTTTAGATGTAAATATCTATATATAATCCACAAAAACAAAAATCTAATTAATTTATGAATTTTCGTAGATTTTTCTTTTCATATTTCCGAAAAAGGAATAGAAATTTGCTTGATAAAAAAATATAGTATATTAATTATTTTTACTTTTAAGTTATTTTTTTTTTTTTTAAATTTTGAAAAATATTTTTTTAATAACAATTATAATATTTGTTCTATTTCTTTTAAAAAATAATTATTATGATTATTCAATTAGATATTTGGTTCTCAATATTTAAGACGCTCTTATAAATGTGTAGTGGGTTATATCATTTTATCATATCGATTTGAAAGCAGGAGCATGAATTTATGCGCTGATTGAACACTTTGCTAATATGCCCATTTTCTAAAAGTTTCAGAATTATTTGGGTGTGTACCAGACTGACGCCTGACCTCGGTCGGGAGAATTGAAGATGACAAGCTCATTTCTTACTACCAAAACCTTAAACTGCCCATGGAATTTTACCCAACAATGTGGAGCTTTTGTGAACTCATCTAAATTCAGATTGAGATTCAATGCAAGATGCAAAAGAGGGGGGCAACTGGATGCCGAAATGCCAAAGCGGGCTCTGCAAGCAGCCATTCATGCAGCTGCCTTGCGCTTTCTAGAGTCCCATCGTTCAGGTGCACTTCTCCGCTCTTTTTAATGCTTGAAAGCCCTTTAAAGGGTAGAATATGCAAGAAAATTTCACAAGTTATATTAATATGGCTCTCACACAACCTCTTCTAGTCATCTTCGTGTTTTAGATTCCCTGCCCCGACACACATATATATCTCTTTTGATTGGAGAGAATGGAACTCCTTATAATATCAGCTTTAGGATATAACGATATTGGGTTACCATAAGGAACTGCTATGAGTGTCTATTCTCGAAAAGTCACCCAAGACTTGCATCAGGCCTCACCTCCAACAGCCACATTAGAATGGGATGACCATTAATGGCACCTCTGCATTAACACAGAGCCTGTGGTTTCGGCCTTAACCCGACCTCACACCTTGGGAAGACCTGATCAACCATATCATCAATTCTTGTTTTTTTTTGGGTATGCGCCTCCTGTGACTATGGGTGCTGCCCAATCAAAGCTGAAGCAAAAAGCTGTTGGAGCTTGGGCTAGGAACTTTGTCCATCACCACATCCGGCCAGCTTGCATGGCCATGACGGTGTACGAGGGGCTAACATGTAATAGCAGAGGAATCGAACCCTGGTGGGCGGAATATCACCAACGCTTCTTTACCAACTAGACAAGCTCCCAATGACAGCTGTATTATTATTATTATTATTATCCAAGGCTTTCATCCAGTGTCAGATGTGGCTTTTCTACCAGAGCCTGCCTGCTGGGATTTGAACCTGGGTTATCCTTACAACGAGCACTCCAACTTGATGCTAGACCACCGCTGAACAAACCTTGGCCAACCACATTATCACGTGGAGCATGCCCGCTGGGTTTTGAACCCGAGTCCTTATCATGGTAAGCACTCCAACTTAGCACTAGACCCCAGCTCGATGGACAACATCCTCAATTGTAGGGTGAAAGGATAAAACCCAGTCCCTAGATACTTTCATTTTTCTGATATTCAATCTTTCTATCTCAAGAACAACTATCCTTCCATTCTTGTACTATGTTTTCTGCTTTTTAATTTGTTGCATCTTTGCTGCCATTTTTTTAGTTTTTTAACAGAAACATTTGGGCAAGGGTCTCTGCAAACAGGGCCGTTTACAATTTAATTCACCACATCCATGGGCTGTCAAGGTCACCAAGACAGTCACCCAGTCTCAGATGCACTTTATCTATTGGAGCCTGCTCGCTGGGATTTGAACCCGGGTCATCCTTACAACAGGCATTCTATTTCACTGTTATACCAGAGCCTGACGGACCTTGGTCAACTGCATTATGACGGGAAGCACAACCCCAGGGTTTTGGACCTGGGTCATCATTATGGCAAGCACCCCAACATACCAATAGATCACAATCTGACAGACAACATCCTCACTTGTAAGGTGAAAGGCTAATATCAATTTCTAGCTAATTTTATTTTTCTGACATTCAGTCTTTCTAGCTCAAAAACAACTATCCTGCCATTCTTGTACTGTCTTTTGTTTTTCTAAATTTGTTATCTTTACTCACATCTCTAGCTGCGAGTCTGCAAGCAATGGTCTGTTGAAGTCCCATATGACCATTGCATGTATACAACAAATTAGTACGCCTAGATACCTATATTGATTCTTTGTTACAAAAGGTCAATTTCACTGCCTATCTTCTTGAAAGGTGCTAGGCAGCTACAATCCCAACTGCATCCCATGTCACATGATCACATCAGTGCTTAGATCAAATTATTTTTCAAGGCAGCTACAAATTGTACACTTGGTATGGATTTCAATGCCATTAAGAAACCAATCCAAAAAAACATCAGCAAATGCCTAGAACTCAAGGCTTTATCTCCAAAGTAAACTAGTCAACCAATGTTGCTAAAATCATGTAGGCCAATAACTTGGCAAGGATCCAAAAAATAAAAATCGGAAATAAAAAAATCAGCAAAAATACAAGAATCAGTGAAATCAAAGATCATCTTTTTGAATTGCCGGTTAATCTGCAATTCTAGTAATGCAATCTGAAGACAGATGGCATGTCCTTTTACAGATAGAGCCTACAGATCATTCCAGATGCCATCTTCTGTCCTGCCCAACAAATGATTGGCATAGAACTAGAAATTCACTTCTTTGTTGTAGTAATCAATCATCAAACAGCTGGATCGTTCGACTTGTTCGCTGCCTGTCTGAAGGCCTATTCTCAGTGGTAGCGAAAACCAGGCCACCTGCAATTTCAATCCTATGACCTAGGTCATTATGATATATTTTAATAGCGAAGGTTGTAAAAATGCCACATTGTGGTGCCAAGTAATAGACAAAATTTAACTTGAGAGAAGCTTTATTTAATTAGGGTCCACATAAATTATCACAGTGCCTATTGAGATTCACAAGAGGGAGTGAGGAAATTGAATGTAACCAACACAAACCCTAATTCTGCAATAAAGAGAAAAACAAACCAGCACTAGGGTAGCACAACACTTGTAGAGAAATTAGCCAAGAGGAGCACAACTCTAGGGAGAGAAAGAACCCAAGAACAAGTGCACTAGAGAGAGAGAGAAACCCAAGCACAAGAGAAAGCAGAACACTTGATGACCCTTAGGCAACTCACTTTATTAAGCATGAAATTAATCACATGAGATGATAAAAAATGTTACTTTTACTGGTTGCTCCAAAGTGTTCTCCTTTAGCAGCAGCGCTTCCGGCGGATTCACTTCGCCTTGATTTCTGTGCTGATTCCAGTGACGAGCAGAGCCAGTACAGCAGGGATGTGCAGATTTTATTCATAGCAGGATTTGGTGCATCTTTCACACTGTTTCTGAATTTAATGTGAACTGATCAACTTCTGTTCACATGTTATGTGCATCGAGAAAAATTAAAATCTATATATTTTTCCAATTAATAAGTTCTATATTTTTTAAGCTTGTCTTAGTCAGTTTAGTGGATACTTTTGGACTAACTATGTTTTGATCAAATGAATCCCCCAGTGTGGGATTTTTATATGTTTCCATTGTGTCAAAGACGTACTATCAGCATTATCTTCATATCTACGTATTTGCGTGTTACTATTCTGATCTCAATTAAACAAGTAGATTGGCGAATTTAATTAATACTGAAATAAACTTGTAGTAGAAGTCTATAGCCTTAAGCATGTAGAAATGCCAAGCCTAGGTGACCAAAGTCCTTATGATCTCAATTAAACAAGTAGATTGGTGAATTTAATTAATGCTGAAATTAAATTTCAGACCATAGCATCAATCACACAATAGTTGGAAATTAAATAGCGGAAGCATTAAGATCAATTTCACACATACTTCAAAATCAGCTTTTCATTCCTTCAAAAAACTTACAAGGAAACCTCCACAAGCTGCCAAAAAACCAGCAGCTGCACGGTTTTGGAAATTGCCCTGAACTGCGCAGAATGGCCTGCTGTATGGTTGTATGACCTGGCTGATGGATGCCTGCAGGGCCTTTCCGTACGGTCCATGTGACTGTGCGGAACTGTCCCGTATGGCTGTATGGATCCCTGTATGGTCTCTACCTGCTGCCCAGATTTGTTTCTGCTTGAGTCCCTTCTCTCTCTCTCTCAGTCAATTGATCTGCTCAACTGTTCTTGTGTGTCTGTGTAAACCCTATATCTTGATCTGTTTTTATACTTTTAGCTGAGACCAAAACCCTATTCTATTTTTGAGATTAGTCCTAGTCTAAGTCATGCATGCATGAAATATACTTTTTAGACTCAACAACTAAATATAAGACTTTTCACTTTCTTACTAAAGTGAATTACAAAATAGAGTTACTTTTCGAAAATAGAAAATATCTCGAACTTTTCACACGTTCACACTGAACCTGTGTGGAAGTCCCCGTCCGAGCTATATTTCTCAACAAAGCATGCTTCATTAACCCTTGGCATGCATTTTCCTAGAGTTGCCGAAAAGTGTCCAAAACAGTGAATCCATTTTGGCAGAATCGTATCTTTCACTTAGTGATAGCTCTGGAGGATCTGATGATGTGGGTTGGTAGATAAAATGGGATACTACAGCTTAGTACCCTGGATTTCTTCAAAAAGGCATTTTTACCTACCCTGCATGCATTTTTCAAAGCCCTGTTGGCATTGTTTGCATTATCCATGTGTGAAAGGGCAGATTTTTGATGTTTTACAAAAACAGAGGTTTTCTTGCTTGACCTTAGGATTCTCACCATATGGGCAGGTCAGTTATGTCTTGTAGAACACTCAGCAACTTTTAAATTTCAATTTGGACCTTTCTACGGGCCTGGTTGTGCATTTTTCTGAATTGTTGAAAAGCACTAAAAACAGTGAAAGCATTGCCTGGTTGTGCATTTTTCTGAATTGTTGAAAAGCACTAAAAAGTTAAAACAGTGAAAGCATTGATTTGGCGGATCCACTGCACGCATCTGAAGATTGGTTTGGAAAATCGGGTGCACGGGTTTTGTAGGAAATGTTGGATACTTCAGCCGTCTGCCTTCAGATTTCACCATAAATGTTCATGTACGGTATGGCATGCATTTTCCTGGGCCACTTCAGAGTGATGTTTACTCTGTTTTTCTACATAGATTTCAGTTTTAAGCTACAAGAGGCATTTTTCTCAGTTGATGTGCATACCTAAGCTTATAGAAGCATATCACATGGCTTGAGACACATCACCCATGCTTCAGAACCCCTCCTACGTGCATAATATATGCTGGGTGAGCATTTTCTTGTGTTATGAAAACTAAGTTGCATAGTTGGCAAAATCATGTAATTAATGAAAATATTCCTACGTGTAAAACAACGAGGGTTTCCCAAACTAGCGAATACATGTTCAAGAGGTAGTTAAGGCAGTTGCCTTATTTCCTTTGTATTTATGTGATGTAATTCATTATGGGAGGAGAGATCAGTGAAGAAGATCTGATCATAATTCAGAGAGAGGCAGATTGAAAGAGAGATCATAGAAAAACTCTGAATCTGAGATGTAAAACCAGATTTAATTGAGAGGTTGGCTGTAGGTGTAGGTTTCTTTTTCTGATGTTGTATATGAGCATTTGCAGAGAGGAAAAATCTTGCAGCTATGATAATAAAGGCCCAAAACATTGGCCATTGAAGACATTGAATAAATATTTCTGATTTTGTATAAATTGCTTTTGTATTTATGCAATTGAATTAATTCCTGTGTTGTTGTGCACTCCAACTCGCATACCCTAGGGTTTGCATTAAGTGGTATCAAAGCAAGTGAATCCAATGTTGTTGAAGGAACCCTGTTTTATAATGCACCGCCAACGAAGAGTGGTGAGGGCTGGGTAGAATTGCGGAGTGGAGGGTTATAAAGGTTTTTTAAGAAATTCAAGACACCTAGAATGGTGTTGAGATTGAGAGTTTGCAGAAGTCCAAGACAGACTTGAAGAAATGACATAGAGAGGAAGAGGTTGTGGAAGACCCATAAGATTAGATGCAGATGGCGGTGATGACATTGCAGTGATGCTGAGGGTGATGATGACAAGATTGGATGCCATAGAGGCATCCCAGAGAAGAGGCACTGCCCCCGTAGTACATGATGACAATGATGAGGAAGCAGAAGTGAAGACTGCAAGAGAAGAACCGGAAGGAGAAGTTGCAATGGAAAAAAAAATTTTCAGTGCAATAAAAGGTATAGGAGGTGTTACAACAAAATCTAGCACCCATAGAAGTGTAAAGTCCCAAGCACCAAGGTGTTAGCTTTGTGTAACTTAGGAAGGCTGCCCACTGTCACCTCAGCAGCTCTTCCCCACACTTTAGGTTGGCTATTCTCCAACACAAGGGTGCTCCCCTAAAAGTAGAATTATCAAGGCTATCGAGTGGGGGCTCAAGGTGTCATGTCCCCTCCCATTTGACCACATCGGAGGGTGGACATAATGGCCTAGGGGGCTCCCCATAGGTCATAGTCCCCAACTAAAGGGGAGCCGTGGGGCTTTAATGGGCACAAGGAGGGCAGCGGCTGGGTTAAACATGTCCATTGGGCAAAAGAAAGGGGTAAAAGACCGCAACTTAAAGGGATAAGTCACTATTGGGTGAGGGAAAATGTAAAAAGACCCTAACTTGAGGGGTAAGCCATCAAAAAGAGGGAAATCAAGCAAAAGAATCTTGGATCAATCTCCCCAAGCCATCTGCTCATATCTTCTTCAGGTTCCATTACTTGGCTGTTCTGAGCCAAGAGAGGGTACACTGTGAGGATTTCTTGAGGGTTTGTGCAGGTCAGGCTTGTTGGAGTGCAGCCAGAAGGTTTAGGAGGAGATCAAGCTCATTTAGAGGCGGTTTGAGAGGGGCTAAACTCAGCTCTGGCCACTTAGAAGAGGGCCAAATACCCTATCTGTTGGGCAGAACCGTTTTGGAGAGGGCCGATCTGTCACCATTGCGGAACCATGAGGATAAGAAGGCCAGCAGGTGGACCGAGGGACTTCTATGAGGCAAACAAGGGTCTGGACAGAGGTCCGAGGCTGGATGACAGCCAGGAATTGCAGGGCCGAGGTACTGGCATGGTTAAGGAGAGTCTACAGTTGGGGTTTTGACAGAGCTGAGGGCTGGAACATGGCTAGGAAGGAGCTCGCTGGAGTCCTACTTAACATTACAGGCAGCAAGAAGAATTGAGGTGGGACGGCAGCACCAGATGAGGGTTTCAGAAGTGGAACAGCAGGCTTAAAGTGGAAATTCAGCCTAGCAAACAGCAGATCATTCTCAGGACCGAAGGGTAGCAAGGCCACTGACTGAGCTGGAGCAGGCCATGGATCAGCTGGCAGCATCTTGGAAGGAGATCTGGCAGTTTCCAGGTTTTCTGTGCTATTTACGGTAACTTACAGCTGCTACAGCAGCCCTAATGCTGAGATTCGGATTGATTCTAGTTAGTATTCCAGCAGAGAAACTAGCTGCTACAGCATTAATTAATTGTTGAGACTATTTCGGTGTGTGATAAGTGGAGACAGCAACCTCTAAGAGGGATTTACTGCTGGACATTGGATACTGTATTTGCTGCTGGTATTATTACTGTGCTACAGAACTGAAATTTAGTATTGAATTCTATTCATATGCTGGTTGTTTATAAATGCTCTCTGTTTATGGTGGAAAAACTGTGTGGTACTGTACAAAATTAACTTGTTTGCAAGACTGGTTTAACTCCCTTTTCTAGCTCAAAAACCCTAGGGTTATTACAATGGTATTAGAGCTGGTGATCTTGCCAGCCTGAAGGGGTATTCAGTGGAAGAGAAATCTGCAACAGTCAACTGAGGTCAAGGACAGCATATTGAGGTTGGAAAGATGAAGACCAAGACGGATCTCATGGCTGAAATAAAGTGGGAACTAGCAGTAGGCAAGTACATGCCTTACTATCAAGAGTAGTTGGCAATAGGTAAAGAGTTTTGTGCAGCTATGTCTTTTCGAGACTATTGCACCATCAAGTATGGAAGCTGGCCCGATGGCTTAGATGAGGATTCCTTCAATGGCACAAGATGAAGATTGAAGGAAGATATGGCAGAAGAGCAGAGGTACCCATTGGTGGCACAGGCACATTCCCATGTGGAGGAGCGTGCATCCAACCATGATGAGGAGTTAAGCATAGAGGAGGACCAAGAAGTGGTCGATGATGAGACCATTGACACTAGTATGCTGACGGCGTCTGTCACTAGAACTAATGATGAGGGGGCAACGTCTTGTCCCACCTATGTTGACTATGAGGATGACGACACAACAACACCTCATGCACCATTAGCAGTGTCCTATGAGGTCCATGACACTAGCACCTTTGAAAGACAGGTTGATGGCCTGCATGTTGAGGATGCTCATGATGATGAGGGTATGCTAGCACCTAGCTACGATGAACATTCAACATCCCATCCCACTCATGACACCCATGATGATGATGAGGGCATGATGGTACCCCCATACGATGGAGGAGGGGTGTTTGTGAGATCGCCAGGGGACATGGATCCTTCTTCACAGGAGTCATGTGTGGAGGATGATGTCTCGCATGAGTCCCATCATAACATGGTATCACTTGGTGCATTGTGTGATGATGATGAGGAGAGCACTCTTATAGATGACAACTCATAACATCTAGATATGGGTGGGCAGAGACCGTTAACGCTGCTTGACTTGGAGGATCGCTTGTTGCTGACCAAGGATCGGATCACACAGGTGTTGACCCAGACCGATGGAGCTCGTAGATTCATTGAGGATCTTATGTGGAGAGCTCAGATAGAGGAGAGACACAATGGAGTCATTAGTGCTCAGTTGCAGATCGGTAAAGAAGCACTAGAGCAGTTGAAGTCAGACTACCTACAATTGTTTATGGATAGGGACCTTGCCCTCAGGTTTGTTGAGGACAAGGAAAGAGAGGTTGAGGAGCTACATTATCAGCTGGGATTGGTACGCTCTTCACCACTTACAATAGAGACTCCATCAGATTTGGCAGCCATGGTACGGGTGGGCATGAGTGTCGCGCATGATGAGAGGGAGGAGCCTCTTGTGACAGTGCCGGACGAGGAGCATTCTGAGTTGCCGATACTTGGAGAGAGTTGTGACTCCGAGAGTTTGGATTACACTCTTAGTTGGTATTGCGAGGATCATGAGCCCTTTCCTTTGGAGATCACACTAGAGGCTGAGGGGATAGTTGAGCACCTTCCTTGGGGACCAGCCCGTAAGGAAGTATGTGCGTCTATGGATTGGGTGGACAGGTACATGAAAGGCATGGACATACTCTGGGATACAAATATAGCCACCATCAGTAGAGTGTTGGGTCTAGCAGCACACTGAAGACATCATATGGTACATGAGGACACAGTGGTGTGCAACAATATGCATGAGTCTTCATTAGCATACAGTAGTGTACATTGGAGCTTCAAAGCACTTCCTCCAGGGAGACCTCCTGACGAAGACCTTGAGCATACCATTGATTTGAGGTTACCTAGGATCGGTGAGAGGACGGGTGAGCCTCGAGGAGCAACATACACCTCGATGAGGGATCTTCATTGGGGGTGTCAACATATGAGGGCTAGGGAGCAGGATATTCGCAGGGCTGTCCCGTATTATTAGGGGACCTTGGTCATGCCCTTGGGGTTGACCAACGCATTAGTCACCCTCTAGTCTTACAGGCAACTGTCGAGGCATCTTTCGTTGTGGGTTTATGCCCTTAGTAGGACATCGGAGGATTACCAGAGTCAGTTGAGTGAGACAAGTAGCCTCGTGGCAATGACAAAGACCATCCATTGGGACTTGGTGCTTAGGGTGCAGGGTGCGCAGCGGGAGTCTCGGATTTTATTAGAGCTGTGCACAGAGTTTTCAACAACAAACATTGGGAGTAGTAGACTTTGATAAGGGTGGTGGGATCGGGCATTCATCAGGGTGATGGGTTGCTTCGGATGAGATTGACAACCGACAGAACCGAGGTAGTGATGGATCCGTAGCGTGATGGGGATGAGGTGAGAGGAGTTGTGGAGTTTTTCTTTTCCCTCATCAAGGATAGCCATGGATTGACAGGTGATGACTTCATTGAGGTGTCTAGGTCGAGCATGATCCTTGATGTGGAGTTCCAGGAGAGGAGGGCAGAGTGTGAGCAAGGCGGTCAGGCGGTGATGATTGGAGGGATGCATCATTAACTCGATGGTTCCTCTTTGCAATTGGCATAGCATGTAACTACTCAATCCATGACTTCACGTGAAGTCCCTCGGTTCCTACGTGAAGTCCCTTGGTTCCTCTTTGCAATTGGCATAGCATTGCTTACAAACCACCCAGGATTGGCATAGCATGTGTGTAGACAGGCATAGGGTGGAGCATAGATTTGAGATCGGAGATGTGGTGTACTTGACAGTGCAACCATTTAAACCGTCTCCATGGAGGAGAGGTGGCGTTGAGAGGATGAGGCCACGCCTCTTTGGTCCCTTCAGTGTGATTCATAGAGCTGGAGAGGTAGCTTATGAGTTGGAGTTGACTGTGGGTAGCCAAGGTCGCAGTATTTACCATGTATCATGCCTCTAGAGGGTGTGGGGACCACATGTCACTACTCCCATTGAGTTACCACCAATGGATGAGAGGGGATGGGTGTTGTTGACTCCCGAGGAGATTATGGATGTCTGGGAGAGGAGTAGAGTGATTAGGGAGTACCGCGTTAGGTGGAGAGATTGGCCGGTAGAGGATGCCATGTGGGAGAGCGAGCATATTTTGCAGCGTCCTAGTTTGCAGTTGCTTGAGGACAAGCAACCTCGAGAAGGGAGGATTGTCATGTCCCCTCCCATTTGACCACATCAGAGGGTGGACATAATGGTCAAGGAGGCTCCCCGTAGGTCATAGTCCCCAACTAAAGGGGAGCCGTGGGGCTTTAATGGGCACAAGGAGGGCAATGACTGGGTTAAATGTGTCCATTGGGCAAAAGAACGGGGTAAAAGACCCCAACTTAAAGGGGTAAGCCACCATTGGGTGAGGGAAAAGGTAAAAAGACCCTAACTTGAGGGGTAAGCCACCAAAAAGAGGGAAATCAAGCAAAAGGGAAACTATATAAGGAGATGGAGGCTCATTTGAGCAAAGACACAAGGATTATTTTTGGAGTTTCCTCTTCTCTTTTTGGAGGCGGTTGTCTCAGTCCTTTGGAGGGTTTGGTTAAATCCTTGAATTCTGTTGGAGTTCGGTGGTGTCTTGTGCTCACCCTGGCCCAACCTTGGATCAATCTACCCAAGCCATCTTGCTCATATCTTCTTCAGGTTCAATTATTGGCTGTTCTGAGCCAAGAGAGGGCACGCTCTGAGGATTTCTTGAGGGTTTGTGCAGGTCAGGCTTGTTGGAGTGCAGCCAGGAGGTTTAGGAGGAGATCAAGCTCATTTAGGGGCAGTTTTAGAGGGGCCGAACTCAGCTCTGGCCACTTAGAAGAGGGCTGAACCCCCTATCTGTTGGACAAAACCGTTTTGGAGAGGGCCGATCTGTCACCATTGCGGAACCGTGAAGATAAGAAGGCCAGCACGTGGACCGAGGGACTTCTATGAGGCAAACAAGGGTCTGGACAGAGGTCTGAGGCTGGACGGCAGCCAAGACTTGCAGGCCTGAGGTACTGGCATGGTTAAGGAGAGCCTAGAGTTGGGGTTTTGACAGAGCTGAGGGCTGGAACAGGGCTAGGAAGGAGCCTGCTGGAGTCCTACTTAACATTACAGGCAGCAAGAAGAATTGAGGTGGGACGGCAGCACCAGATGAGGTTTCAGAAGTGGAAATTCAGCCCAGCAAACAGCAGATCATTCCCAGGACCGAAGGGCTGCAAGGCCACTGACTGAGCTGGAGCAGGCTGTGGATCAGCTGGCGGCATCTTGGAAGGAGATCCGGCAGTTTCCAGGTTTTCTGTGGTATTTACGGTAATTTACAGCTGCTACGGCAGCCCTAATGCTGAGATTTGGATTGATTCTAGTTAGTATTTCAGTGTAGAAACTAACTGCTACAGCATTAATTAATTGTTGAGACTATATTTCGGTGTGTGATAAGTGGAGACAGCGGCCTGTAAGAGGGATTTACTGCGGGACATTGGATACTGTATTTGCTGCTGGTATTTTTACTGTGCTACAGAACTGAAATTTAATGTTGAATTCTATTCATATGCTGGTTGTTTCTAAATGCTCTCTGTTTATGGTGGAAAAACTGTGGTACTGTACAAAATTAACTTGTTTGCAATGCTGGTTTAACTCCCTTTTCTAGCTCAAAAACCCTAGGGTTATTACACAAGGTGAAATTGAAGAGTAAGCCTTGATAAAACAATGGTTGTAGTTTTGCATAGGAAAATGGAAATGGGGAAAGGGATATGGGAGAGAAAGGAAAGGAAGATGAGGGGAACAAAGAAATGACGATCATGTGACCAGTGCCTACCAACCTATTGGGCTAATGGAGTCATGAAACATTGCATGAATGAAAGAACAAGTGTGTCACACTCAACTACTTTGAGGTAGGCCATATGGTAGAAAGGAATAGATTACCACATTCCACCAACTAATGGATGAAGGAACTATTTGATACATTCATGATGATTCATCATTAAGGTATGTACTTAAGGTAAAATGGGCCTAATTTATACAATTTATCCTTAAGTAGTTGCTGGAAATTAATGTGTGGAAACTTTATCTTGGATAGCTAGGGGTGCTACTCATCAAAGAAATTTGAAAGTGCTGTTATATATAGCTGAATTATAATTCCATTTCAGCAACTAATTTTTTAGATGAAGGGAAAGCAAGAGGGAGAACCTCCTCATGTTGATTTACTCCTAAATGAAAAAGATTTCATTAATAGGCCTTCAAATTTAAATGATAGCAAGAGGTTTCCTACCCATAATTAACAACAAAATTTACAAAAGCATAACAAGACCATAGAACGAAGTGGATCAGTACCTCACTTCTTCGTTAGTCTTCAAGAATGATATACAAGAGAACTGTTAGAATATAATGGATGTGCTCGTTTAACCATAGACAATATCGCTATTGTCACCCAACCATAGGCCGAAGCCACCCCCGAGCACCTTAACCTTGACAGAGAATCATTCCGGAAGCAAACCCTAGGCTAGATAGCCAAACAAGATAGCACACCTCTCTTCAAGAATAGCGCACCAAATAGGAGTAACAAGAGCTGATCAGAGAGTCCAAACCATAACCAAGAGAGAGTCCAGGCCAAAACCGAAATCTGCTAGCTGCAACGACAATTCTCCTCCAAACTTGCGCACAAACTGGCCAACTGCAGTGCGCACAAGTGTTGCTTCTGCAGTTTTGAGAATGCCTGCCAAAATGAAGACTGGCCTCCTGTATTTATACTAAAATTGACAAACTGCCTGGGTCCACTTCTCATTCTGGGTGCCTATTTACTTAGTATATAATATTTCCTTTAGTCGACTTCTTCTCTTGGAGGCTAATAGCCTAATACAAATTATCCTCTTGAGCCGACTTGTCTTCTAGGTTTATTAGCCAACTAATTTAGGGTTTCTTCTTGCTTCCCGGAATATTCTATTCTCTTCAGGTTTACACGTGGAGGTAAATACCACCCGCAACTACCATAATATCAACACTCCCTCCTAGCTAGAGAGGTATTTGAAAGTAATGGTCTCGAGCACAAACATACCATTTACCCGGTAGCATCAATATAGTCGTATAGACTATCTCATGACTAGATCATGAGCACCATCATCACTGTCAGTGTCATCAGCTGCATCATCTCTCGAAACCATGCTCCATCTGAGTAATTAGACATGATGCTGGATAAGTCACTCACTCCACAAAGTGACACGAGCCATTCTTCTAATCTGGACATATGTCCTAGAAGAATAAATGTTCTGAACCATTTTCCGTCTGGGAAATCTCTGTCCATTGATCATCCATCTAGCTGATAATCATTTCCAACACTACTGATAGTCTTCAAGGCGAT
>ML870365.1:4891-20167 GCA_009831015.1 Picea engelmannii | reverse complement strand
TTTCGCTGGAGAGTTTGGCATTCAGATCTGCTTGTATTGATCTTCATTTCTCATTCATCCTTTGGAGGCATCTTTTGTATTAGCGGCAACATTTTGTAGCAGCTCTTATCTATTGTCTATCTTCTTGGCCATCTGTTGAGCATTCCAGATCGGCATCTTCATTGTAGCAGGTTTCCCTATTTTATGAATAAAGAAGAATTGAGATGTTTTGGCTTGTCTATCTTATTACATATGGTTGAGGTATGTTCCATGGTTATCTCTTTCTGTTATTTGCTGCATACACACATATAAACACATCTAAAAGGTAGATCAACNNNNTCAGAAAAAGTTTTGAAAAGACACCAAAACAATGATGATCCTTGCATAATGGCTTGGGATCATTACACGCTCCTTTGGCCTCTTATTTGGGAACAATGTTTCCTAGTGTCTATTTGGATATCTTGGTTTCTTCTTCTTTGGAAACAAATGTGGTTTTAGGGACTTCTGGACACTCCCCATCTAGGATCCCCAATATAAAGGCTTATGTCTCCTCTTTAACCGAGTACCCTTTAGTGTCATCTGAGCCTATTCCCACAATTTGTGTTACCCCGTCGACCTCCAAGAACTCGTCTTCTGATGACAGTGGGGTTCGGTATGCTTTGCGTAATAGGTCGATTATAAAAGAGGACTTTTTAGAGGGTGTTGTTGATGCGTCGGGGGGGCGTGGACTGGGAACCTTACCTCGTGCTTCCTTGTATGTCAGAGGTCGGGGTAGAAAGTCCCACCTTTTATTGGCACAAGATCGGGCCAAGATTGATTTGGCCTTGGGTAGACAATCTTCCATCGAATGGGCACTTAGAGAAAAGAAAACCCAAGGGGAGGTTACCTCATGAAAATCATGTCTTTCAACTATCAAGGGTTGGTGAATCCTTATAAAAAATTGTCTTTGAGAAGATTGGTGGATGTTGCATCTCCGAAGGTTATTTTTCTTCAAGAAACTATGGGGATTAGTGAATCAGTGGTGGCGGTTTTAGAATCCTTGCTGCCAGGATGGGATTTTGCAGCGGTTAATGCCAAGGGTCGATCAGGGGTATTAGCTACTCGGTGGTTGTTAAAGAAGTGCATTTGTGAGAGTGTTTGGGGTTTCAAGTCGGGGATCATATTGAATGTTTTCTCTACAGATTTGGGTCGTTCGCTAACTCTGGTAAATGTTTATGGTCCTTATTTATACAGGCAGAGATATTGGGAATCCCTTGCTTGGTGCTCTTGGTTTTCTAAGAGGGAGGTTATTATTGGTGAGGATTTCAATTTCTATTTGGGATTTGTGGAAGTTTGGTGTTCTCGTTCAATCCCGGACCCTTTAACCAATTACTTTTTAAAAATTTCGGATCAGCATGGGCTGATGGATATTGAACCTACAAAACTTAATCCTACTTGGAGGAATAGAAGGACTGGGGATGAAAGGGTGGAAAAAGGACTGGACTGGTTCTTGCTGGTGGAGGGATTGATTGATTCCTTGACATTGGTCAGACAATGGGTTTCCTGTGGTGGTGAATCAGATCATAGTCTGATAGTGCTAGAGTTAAGAGGTAGGGGTAGGAGAGCCCCCAGTCCTTTTAAATTTTTTGAGGGTTGGTTAAAGGATCCAGAATATCAAGCTTTGGTCTGAATTCTATTGATCCCTATTGAACCTGATTATCATAACCATGCGGTTGTAATTTTTTTGGAAAACTTAAAAAGGATCAAACACGCAACTATTACTTGGGCTCATGAGAAAAAAGTTAAAGAGGAGCAAGAGATGAGACACATTGAACAACCACTTATGGAACTGTAGGATGTTCATGGGCGGGGTTTTAGTACCCGCGAAGAAAAGGAGTACCTAGTTAGATTGGAAAAAAGGCAAAGGGAGTTATTGGAGGAAAAAGAAGCCCTATGGAGGTTAAAGAGTCACGCTATTTGGCTTACTTGTGGGGATGAGAATACCAAATTTTTTCATTCATATGCCAAAGGTAGGTAAATGGAAAAATACAATTTGGGGTTTACAGAAGGGGGATGGGGAAGTTGTTAACTTATTTGAAGGATTGGCTACTATGGGAATAAAGCATTTTCGAGATCTTTTCAAGGCCCAGGAGGGGACTTCTATTGCAAAAATTGTTCAAGTAGTCAGGTTATTCCCTCATTTTGTGGAGGAGGAAGACAATTTGAGTTTAATGGCTGAAGTTTCTGAAAAGGAATTATTAGAAGTTCTTCACTCTTTTCAAAAGGGTAAAATATCTGGTCCTGATGGCCAGCCTATTGAATTGTACCCGGGATTCTTCGATCTGCTGGGTAGTAATGTTTTGAAGGTGGTGAAAGAACCATGAGTAAATGGACATATTCGTGATCCTTTAAACTCAACATTTATTGCTCTAATACCCAAGTCAGATAACCCCTCCTCTTTTGACGATTTTCGACCAATTTCTTTATGCAACTATCTTTACAAGTTTATCTCAAAAGTTATCAGTAGAAGATTAAAAGATATCCTTTCTAGAAATATCTCAAGTGAACCGTTTAGATTTTTGGTGGGTAGGTAGATACATGAGGCTACTGGGGTAGCTCAAGAAGGACTGCATAGTATGAAAACCAAAAATCTTAAAGGGGTTGTTGTGAAAATTGATCTTTCGAAAGATTATGACAGAGTAAATTGGCTATACATCCGGATGTTGTTGATACACCTCAGTTTTGGGGTGGATTTTAAATTGGGTAATGGGTTGTCTTTCAACAGTCTCATTCTCTATTTCGATTAATGGATCATCTTCATCTTTTTTTCAAGCTGATATAGGATTACGATAGGGGTGCCCCTTGTTACCACTGCTCTTCCTTATGGTAGTAGAAAGTATTAGCCACTTTTTGGAAGAGGCAAAAATTTCAGGTAGTTTCAAAGGGATAAAAATTTCCTTGGTTTTGTACATTTCCCACTTGTTCTATGTAGATCGTATCTTAATTTTATGTGATGGATCAAGAAGAGATACTAATAAACTGTGTGAAGGTCTTACTCTTTTTAAAAGGGCTACAGGTATGTTAATCAATGAACATAAATCTAGTATTACATTTGTATCTTTGGAAGGTGAAGAGTTATAATATATCACTTCAAAGCTCCCCTTTTAGGTGCTTGAGCTAGATGTGGGGCTGAAATATCTTGGATTTCAGTTAAAACCAAATGACTACAGGAAGACAGATTGGATGTGGCTCATTGCAAAATTAGAGAAAAGATTAAAGGTATGGAGTCATAAGTGGTTGTCAAGGGCTGGGAGGTTGGTTCTGATTAAGTCGGTTCTGGAGGCAATCCTGGTCTATTGGATATTCTTATCTTGGATTCCAAAAGGAATTCTAGAAAAAGAAATGAAAATTTGTTTTTCCTATCTGTGGAGGGGAAACAAGGATATGCAGGTAATGTTTTGGGTTCGGTGGGAGAGAATTGTGGTTCCGAAGGCTTTAGTGGGATGGGGGTTGAAAAACATTTTTTTATTCTCAAAATCTCTTGCAACTAAGTGTACCTAGAGATTGATCAATTCTACTAGCCTCTGGACCAGAGTTGTATATCAAAAATATATTATGCCTCTTAATATACTTGAATGGATACGAGACCCAATCAAAATACTTCCGGATATCTCTATTATTTGGAAAGCAGTGATCAAGGCTTTTGAATTGATCGGGAATGGTCTGGGTTGGAGGATTGGTTTTGGTAGGATGGTCCAGATTGGTTTGGATCCGTGGGCTGACAGTTATCAGTGACATCTTTTAAATGTTGGGACTCACTTACAGTTGGAGCGTGGAGGTTTTTTTCACTTAGCACAGGTTGGGGACCCAACCACAACCAGCTTTTGGCACCAAGTTTGGTTGTCAGGGTAGAGGCTTGGACTAATTGATGAGGATTTAAATCATTGGGGCAAGTATATCCAGGCTTTAAGGGTGGCCAATATTCATTTGACCGAAAGGGATGACGAATTACTCTGGGATGGTGATTCGAGCAGGGTGTATACTCCAAAAGCAGGATATGTTCAGCCTAGTGTGGAAGTACATCAGAGAGAACCACTTTGGTGGTGGAAGAAACTATGGAAACAACATTGTTCGACAAAAGGGAAGTTATTGGTTTGGTCGATTTCGGAGAACAACTTGGGAGAATCTACAAAAGAGACAATTCCATGGGCCGGGATGGTGTACTCTTTGCAAAGAACATTCAGAATAAGTGGATCACCTTTTCATGCAATGTGTTTTTACCAGGGATGTTTGGGAAGAATCACAATCCTTGAAAAAAACACTCAGGTGTTGGCAGGGCATTTCCTTTGATGTGGCGTTAAAGGATTGGATGTATGCGAGGGGGAATTATAATTATAAGGATTTTCCTATTATCATATCCTGGGGGATCTGGATAGATCGGAACAAAGCTATTTTCAATGATGAGGTCATTCCGACCGCTAGTGTGGATTCTATATGCATTGGTATCTTGGAATCCTTTACATTTTCAGGAGTTGAGGGGCATGGCCTTACTCGATTTGTAAGGGAGGAAATATTTGATAACAATGGGCCGTGGGGATACTTCGACGGGGCTGCATATGATGATCATATTTTGTGTGCAGGGGGTGGTTGTATTTACCTTTCCACAACACATTACTACTTTCTCAAATCGGGTTTGGGGGTTGGAACAAATAATTATTCTGAATTAATGGCATTAAAACTTTTGCCATTATTTGCTGTGGAAAAGGGTTGTCAATCATTGCAATTTTTTGGTGACTCCTTGTTAATCATCAATTGGGAAAATGGCATTAAAAGATGTCACATTTCTCGCCTAGTTCCAATTTACGAGGAAGTGATGAGATTTAAAAATTTATTTGACACCATCTCTTTTACCCATCTCTACTGGGAGCATAACTACTTGGCGGACAGACTTTCCAAAAAAGCCATGCAACTAGGTAAATTTCCAAAAACACCTTGCCACTAGCTTATGGTGGTCGTTGGTATATTGAAGAACAATCAGATATGTGAACCAGTGGTTACTACCACAGGCCTTTTCATGAAAATTAGGATTTTTGATCAGTTGGCTCATTAGAATGGTTTTTTTGGGGGGAGGATATTTTTGGACCTTATGTATGACTATATTACTC
Organism: Picea engelmannii; assembly: GCA_009831015.1. NCBI lineage: Eukaryota > Viridiplantae > Streptophyta > Pinopsida > Pinales > Pinaceae > Picea > Picea engelmannii. The sequence goes on along the minus strand of ML870365.1, from coordinate 15,044 downwards.
TACACTTCATCCTCAAATTTATTTTGGTAATGTTTATCAACTGGATATATGTCTTGTCCCGGATATCTAAAAATTGATATGGATTATATTGATGGAAATGTAATGATGCATTTAATGCATCAACAGTATAGGATATCACAAATTTCTGGGTAATATATAGAAGGCTATTACTAATGGCTTCTATAGATCTGTATATATAATTTTGTTTTAATCTTAATGAAATTATGAATTTTTAAGAGGAAAAAAAAAGAATCTACCATAAATAGGAAAGTTTATTTTTTTACCTAGATAGGAGTGTTTTAACTACATTTTTTGGACTGAAAAAGAAGAGTTTTCTCAATGGACATGAAACTTTTTCAAAGCCAGTTTTATGACGTGTGTTTTATAGATGTGTCAAAATTTCTAAAATTCCTCCACACTTATAAACACGATTTTTTGGACTGAAAAAGAAGAGTTTTCTCAATGGACATGAAACTTTTTCAAAGCCAGTTTTATGACGTGTGTTTTATAGATGTGTCAAAATTTCTAAAATTCCTCCACACTTATAAACACCCATTGAAGCATATTTGCGTATTTATGTGTGAAAAAAAGATATCTAGACTTTGAAAATTTTCAAGGGTGACTTCTTCTGGGCCACATTTAACATTTCTACAACTCGGAAAAGATAAAGTTTGAGGCTATAGCTCGGAACAATCCACTCATACCAATGGTAGCGGTTTCCTGGACGATGATTACATATTTCCCCGGGCATGCATGCTTTCCCCCAAATCACCATCTGAAGTCTTGAGTTGATCCAGGAATTTGGATCAAGGCTAGTGATATTTTGAGTTTATTACTAAAAAAGGGAAGGATCCAGGTCTGAAAATCCTCTCACCACAATCAATCTACCACGCATGCTACCTATAATTAAATAATTTGGGATGCAAAATTAGGAGGATCACAACTTAGCCAACTGATAATTGATATAATTTGATATTTGAACTACTATGGTCAGGGCACAAGAGAACCTCCTAAATATTTTGGCTAGCCTTCAAAGCATAATGATGATGAGCCACCACGCATTGTTGCCAATGTGGTGTTGGGTGCTTCAGATGGTAATTCATGTGCCTCGATTACCTTTGTTAGTCGTTACTTATGGTCATTTAATGCTCCAATTCACCCTTTGAGGCCTTAAATTTTGTATTAGGCCAATTTTTTATTATGCGAATAGACCTTTTAGGATATAATTTAGAGGGTTATTTAATGCACCACTGATATTTCTTGGTCGTGGTGGTACATATCGTGATTGCCTATGCAGTGTGTTTTAATTTGTAATATGCTTTGATATCTTAACTTTATCGCTCCATGCATTTCTGCAGTTCAGATAGGACATGCATAATAGTTAGGGTTTAACCCACTATGCCACACTATGCCATTATAAGTAACTATTCGTCCAGTCATTGATTTCACTCTAATTGATTTCATTCTTGATATTTTCAAGAAAACACCCTATTCCTCATTCCCTACCCTCCCAAAATTCCTTCATTGTGGAAGGGCTCAAGGCTTGGATCACCAGATTCCTGCACAGGCTTCGCCACAACGACCCGTACTCGGCAGTGTTGATGTCGTGCTATTCTCATATATATATATATATATATATATATATATATATATATATATATATATGTGAATGAGAGATGAGATGATATATATATATATGATATGAGATGAGATGAGGATTTAGATTATTTTTTAATTATAAAAGTTAAAAAAAAGAAAGTTGAATTTTTTTATATTAATTAAGAAGTAAAAGTTAAAATTTAATAAAGAAATTGAAAAATAATAAATATATGGAGAATCTAGATTTAAGATTTTTTTTGTTTTTTTAGGAATTAAAGAGTAAGTTAAAAGAATAAAAGTGAGAATATTGGTAATAGTTAGATAATAAGAAAAAGTGAAAATAACTTATTGATAAATAGAAAATTTAGAAGGAATAACATAAATTAGTTAGCACAAATAGAAGTTAACTAGAATAAAGAAAAGATGTGAGAGAGGAAAGAGAGAAAAAACTTTCATGAAAAAACAATGGTTGATTAGTTTCCAAGATTAGCTTAGTTTGTAGGTGCAAGTTTTTCATATGTTTTTCAATTTCCAAGGCTTTTCTAATGAGTCGCGGATAATAATGGGGGGCTAATACTAAAATTTTGGTTTGGTGTTGTGGGAATGCTCAACCTTGGTAAGGCATTTATGAAGGGTGTCAACAATATATTATTTGAGACGGGTTTGGATACATGTGATTATTTGGACAATGTAGGATTTGCCACTTTGAGATGAGTTTGGATAGACATGCTTATTTGGCCAATGTAGGATTTTCCACACGAGAGAGAAGAGGGTTAGATTTATCTTTGGCATTTCTAGATAATTAATTGTTTAAGGGTTTTGTGAAGTTTGGAAATAGTCTTGACATTCTTTTTGGTTAAGATCTTGGAAATATGATCTAACACCTTGAATGTAAGGGAGTTTGATTAGAGCTATGGGTGGGGAACTAGGGAGGGACCACTTGGGTTTTGGGTGGAGGGCAACATGAAAGGCTCTATTAATTTGGGATGAAGAGTATATTTTTGTGAGGATGGCATTAGTGAGGTGGGATCTTTCTTTGCTTAGATGTTGGGATCGGAGATTAGAATGGCTCTCAAAACGAGGGTTTTTAGAACAACAATTTTTTTATTTGGATGATAGTGGGATCAAGCATAAATATATTGATGAGTATGAGTGCTTTTACGATAGATTTTGTGGGAAAGGAAACCATGAGGTTGATTGATAACTATGACATTAAGGAAAGAGAGGGAGTTAAGTTGTTGGGTTTCCATGGTGAATTGAATGGGAGTAATTCTATTAATATGGTGATGAAATGAGTTGAAGGAAGATGGTCACGAAATGAGTATGAGTCTTTTTATGATGAACTTGGTGAGAAAGGGAACCATGAGGTTGATGGGTAACAAGGACATTAAGGAAAGGGAGGGGGTTAAGTTGTTGGGTTTCTATGGTGAATTGAATGGGGGAGAATTTCTATTAAGATGGTCATGAAATGAGTTGAAGGAAGATTAACCATGAGACCAAATGATGAACGTAATGAAACATTTATAGTATTTCTTTTCACATTGAGAGAGGATATGATTGCTTGGGTTAAGCTTAAACATATTTGTTGAACGATGCAAAACTAGCATAGTTGATCATATATATTCCTTGGACTTTGAATTCAACTATTCAAGTGTTCAAAAGGATTCTTTAATGTTTTGAAATATTTAGCACTCCTAACTCTTGTCTTTTTTTTGTGGTTTTAAGAGAGATATTTATGATTTTTGCAGTTTCTTCATTGGGATATATGTTTCATAAATTTATATTTTTTTAATATGTTATTCAAAAAAGTATTTTATTTTTTAAATCTATGTTGTTGTTTTTCGCATTTGAGGAAATTTTATGCCATCAAAATTCAAGAGGGAATTTCATCCACCGTTGGTAATTATGGGAATTTTGTCGATCCTTCGTAATTATCAAAGGTTCAAATTAACATGTAGGATAAGCTCAGTAAAATTTGAATTTGGGTCGTCATTACATAAGTTCTTTTCCTTTATCATCAATCTTATATGGAAAAATTTTAAATCCATTTAATTATTCATATATGTCTTTTGAACATGCCACTTTTTAATAAATTTTTAATAAAAATCACCATGACAGTTGTAAAAAGGATGTGGAAGGAGTTGTCTTTGTTTGATCTCTTACACATGAAAGATATTTGAAAGGAAGTAGAGGTGTAGAATATGCTTTCTACACTAATCAATAATAGAAAAAATATGCAAAAATTAAATAAAAACAGTTGCAATAATAAAGAACACAAAAACATACAACCATTAGACAATGATTTCCCGGGGAAGACCAATCTAGGAGAAAAACCCAACACTTTAACACACTTAATGTATTATTCAACAACTAAATGGTTACAATAGTAGTATAAGGATAATAGAAAATTTTTGACAGCATAATAGTAAACTAACCTCACACTTTGTTTACCTCCAACCCTAGCACTAAATAAATAGGCATAAAAAAACCATAAACAATATATGGTTTTCCAATTCTACATGTTGGAAACCAACAACAATTAATTGGCCAACTACTGCTACTTAGCATTCATTCCCTGCTAGTGAACTGCTTTTATTCACTGCCACAATCAACATGTATTCCCTGCTATTTCTCAACAATCATTACCTACTCCACTATAGGATTGCGAGGTGTATCACACACTTGTCCCAACATTCTCCCACTTGTCATATCCCTTGCAAAAGTATAAGGGAGAATACATCAAATTGTGAGATAATTGTTAGGGGCCATAAGGCCCATAGACTCATATCACCACTTGAATTTACTTGTGCTCACTAGTTTCTTTAATGCATTTGTATCATTTTGCAAAGTGTTAATTTTTCCATCCTCTACCATGTCCCTAATGAAAAGGTACAAGATATTTATATGCTTTGTCTTCACACGAAAGGTCAATTTCTTAGCCAAACAAATGGAAATGTTACTATCACATTGAACTATAATAGCTCTCTAACTTGTCTCTACTTCTAAACTCAATTTCATAAGCCAAATGGTTTCCTTACATGAATGAGTATCTTCCATATACTCTACCTTTGTAGTGGAAAAAGTGACCATAGCTTGTTTCTTAATCATACAACTTACTGCACCACCAAACAATTGAAACACATATCCACTCGTAGATCTCCTTCTATCTACATGCCCTACACAATCATAATCCACATAACCCTATATATCCACTGAGTGTGGGTTCCCTGACACATCACTATGATAGAAAATGGAATATTAAGAAGTACCTCACAAATATTTGAAGACTACATCCTAATGTTCACGTCTAGGATTAGCCATGAATCTATTCAATACTCCCATTGCTTGGGCAATGTATGATCTAGTACAAACCATAACATACATCAAACTACCAGTTGCACTTGCATAAGGAACATAAGCCATATCATCCATCTCTGCAGGCGTTCTAGAACACTACTCAACTGAAAGTTTAGTTCCCACATAAATGGAAACACTTAATTATCTACAATATGCCATGCGGAAATGTTGTAGCACAGAGTTTACATACTTACTCTGACTCAACCAAAGCTTTATATTTTCTTTATCTCTCATAATCTCCATTCCTAATATATATTTTATAACCCCAAGTCCTTCATTTCAAATTGTGTTGAAAGCTCAGACTTGAAATCATGAATCACGTCCATATTGTTACCAAATAATCACATATCATATACATATAGAGTGATAACAAGAAAATGACCACAATTATGTTTGTAATACACATAGTGATTTGATTTGGATCTCAAAAATCTCAATCCCAACACAAAATAATCAAACTTTTGGTACCACACTCTAAGAGATTGTTTGATACCATAAAGACTTTTTTAATTTGTAAGTCAATGACTCTTTATCCTTTTCAATGTAGTGCTCTTTGGATATGCCATATACATCTCCTCCTTCAATTCACCATGTAGGAATGGTGTTTTCACATTCATTTGCTCTATCTCTAAATCAAAATTTGTTGCTATAGATAATAGGATCCTAATAGATATTAACTTAGCAACTAGGGAAAATATATCACCAAAGTCTATCACCTCAACTTGAAGATATCCTTTTGCAGCTAACCTTACCTTATGATTTTCAACATTGTCATCTAAATCAATCTTATTTTTGAACACCCATTTACATCCAATGTGTTTCCATCCATTAGGAAATGGTACCAAGTCCCATGTATCATTCTTTATAAGTGCAAAAATTTCATCATCCATGGTTAATCTTTAGGACTCCCTATCTTCCATCTCCATTTCCTCTTTCATCATGCTAGGGTCATTGGTTTTAGAAAATAAATCAAATATACATATGAAATCGTATAGACTATAATTATACCTATTTTGTTTACTTGTTTGGCATGTGGACCTCCTTAAAGTTTGAGGTGGAGTTTCTTCCTCCTCTTTCGAACTATCCAAACCCTCCTCCTCATCAAATCCATAATGAGCAACTTGTTCATTTTTCGGTGCATCTTTATTAGTATTGGGTGGTGTATGAACCACTTTATTCTTCTCATCCTCATTTGGCTACACCATTGTGGTAGAAGACTTAACTTCTATGAAATTAACATTCCTGCTATACAAAAAAATTTATGGCCACAGGATCCCAAGGCTTGTACCTTTTCACACAAATGCCATGGTCAATGAAGATATATTTCACAGTCTTGTTATCCAACTTCAGTCACTTATCCTTAGGCACATGGGCATATGCATCTCAACAAAAAACACAAAGATGCTAAAGTGAGGGCTTCTTTCCCATCCAGACCTCCATAGGGGTCTTATCAACAATAATTGATGCAAGAGACCTACTAGTCAAATAACATGCAGTAGTAATTTATTTTTCCTAGAACTTCTCTAAGTTGACACCACTAAGCATACTCCTAGCTCTCTCCAACAATATATTTCCTATTGGGCACCTTAATTCTCACCATTTTGGGGGGAGGAACACATTGGTTGCTTACAAATATTTAATCATCATCAAATATCCTACTTCTATCCTAGAACAAGAATATAAATCAATGTTTTGATAGATTTAATGTTGTAGATCTAGAAAAATAGATAACTAAGGACTACAAGGCATGAATTAACAATTACCTTGTAAGTTCCTCTAGCTATAGCAAGATGCTCCTCTTGTGGAATTTTTCTAGACCTTTCATCCAAGAAACCCATTATAATCACAAACACTCTTAGTTTCCCTAGATAATTAAAACCCTCAAGACAATTCCAAATGAACACAACTTTAGCAAAGTGTGAGACAACAGAGTTTCTTATTATTCTCCAACAAGTTACAAATGATTGAGAGGATTCTTTATATAGGAAGAGATCCTAACAACATCACGAATAAAATATAATAGATCTCTAACCTCTGATCCTCAAAATAGTAACTCCTAAATTTGAGTTTCCCTAAAAAAACACTCTAACCACCTCAATTATCACAAAAAATGGTCCAAATGATTATAATCACCTCTAACAAACTCCATAACTACCTCAACATGTGGAAAAAAATGTATAACAAACTCAACAAATCCACACATGTGAGAATATTCCTCCAATAAGACAAGTGATCCTTCAAGATTTGATCTAGGTGGCATACGTGATGATGTGGAGTCGTTTCCACACTGTCTAATGCACTGTAACATATCCAATGTAGTGATATGTATTGCAGTGAACATACATGTATCCCAATGTAGATATACAGATACCAATGTAGTGTCATGGATACCAATGTAGATACATATGTATATATGGTAGTACATATATCCCAAGGTAGTATCATAGATCCCAATGCAATGTCACATATCCCAATGAAAGTACACAAATATTGAGGTATAGTACATGGATCCCAAGGCATAGATGCCACACCTGATGCATGTACATTTATCCTAATGCAAGGTGCCCACCTGTAGTAGTGGGTCATGCCTCAATATATGTGCTATTAGGAGGTAAACATATGAGTGATTTCTTCTAACTTCTCAATAACTCATTTATCTATTACACTTTAGGCTAAGTTCACCCATTATGGGGAAAACATTAACCTCTATTACATGTGACACTCCTAAGACCAAGAAATATGTCCTAAATTGCTAAGTTAGAAGTAGGTAATGTGATGGATAATGCGCATAAGGGATAAGGGGAAACTTCATGAATAAACCTTCATAGTCATGTATGATGTGTAGGTCTTCCTCTACTAAATTTCAAGAGCTTGGGGGTCTTCATTTCTTCCATGATGGAGTTCATGAGGGTGCATTAGGCTTAGAGTTATCACCTCGACACTTTGTTTTACTACCCCTTTTGTATTTTCTTTTTTCTTTATGATTTCCTTTCTTTCTTTTCTTTATTTTCTTAGTCCTTTGTTTATATATGCATTATTAAGCATAGGACTAGGGGCGAGGGAATTTTAATGAGGTGGCATAGATCCAACAATTTTGTTTTTGGATTTTAACTTTTTTATACTATTACTACCTTGAGCACTTGCACTCTTTTGACTTTGAAGGATCTTAGACATGGGTCTTAATTAGTTTCCTTAGGAGATTGATGAATGACTTATGATAACTTAACCATGAGTGGGAAGTATGATGTATGGAATGGAAGTGAATGGGAAAGATGTAAAGTGTTAAGTATAGTTGGGATATAAACTATACTACATTGTGGCTACATTCCACCTAGTTCTCTAGTAGTACAACCTAACTTAAGAGGCAACGACACTTATCTAGAAGAGAAATATGACCTACCATGGTATCCCATAACACAAAAGGTAAAAATTTAGAGTGTTATGATATGTTATTATATTACACTGATGTCAACCATGTTCACAACCCACATAGGAAACATAAACACCATTTCTAAGTAGGAAACCCATACATGAAACCATAGTATAACAAATGAAGTGAGACAACTAAACCAAGAGAACATAACACCATGTTTGTGAAAGCATAGTGTATCATCCATAAGTGCATGTATGATATCAAGTGTAAGAGATATGAGATGATATACCATGGATGAAGCATTTAAGAACCATTGAGTAAATCTCGGTGTGAGGTGAGATCATCATGTAACTAAAGGAGAACTAAAAAGAGAGATCATTGGCAAATATCCCTCCATGCTATTTAAGTAGAGATCATGGACCAATCAGGTGCTAAGCCATGGATCAATGTAGCCATTAAGATCGAGGAGAATATGTATTTTCGGATCACTCTAGTTCAGGAACATATCGTGACCATCATATTTCCTAACTATAATGCACACTAAAGAAACATACTAAGAAACACAGTTTTACCTAACGACACAATAGACCAAGTTGATCTTAACTAACTCCTAAGTGTCTAAATATCCTAACATGGAAGTATGTCTTATGAATTGGAGTTGCTTCAATGTTCACTTCTAAATCCAATCTTCCATGTTTATTGCTTAAAGAAGATAATCAGTAACAAGATCCTAGTTTAGACTATTTTACCAAAGATTAATGAAAAAGGGAAAATCATACTAGAACCAGAAACAATCCTTGAAACAAGGATCAAGCAATTGCAAAATTGAGCAATTATTGAATACCTCATCAAGTGGAAGAACCTACTAGTAAAACAGGCAACATAGGAAGATGATTTATTCATGTGAAAACATCCACAACTAATCAAGCATCAAGGGAAACACTTGTTTGAAGGAGAGGACATGTTAAACCCTAGATTGAGTTATTAAATTTCTATTGTTATCTTATTGTTGTCCTTATTGATCAACTAGAACCTTTAATTGTAATTGTACCTTTTGTCTCTTGTATATACCAAGGGGACCTAGTTTTAGTGAGCATCTCATCTTGTTCATTTGATATATTGTAAAAGGAGGTTGTCCCATTGAAGAGGTTTCTCATTCATTTTTCTATCTAGTTATCAAAGCGTGGAGTACTTATCTTTCTATTTTTTTGTTTAACACTTATGGTGCCATTGTGACCTTTTGCATTCAAAATAACAATCAATATGAAATGATTCTAAATGAAAAACAATCCAAACTAGGCACATCAACCATAATTATCCTCTATTCTACATCACCATTAGTTTTTTCCTTTTTTATGCATGTTGTCTCCTCCCCTTTTCAAATATATCTTGTATGACAACTTCAACTCTAATCCAAAAAAGCCATTTACATGCCTTTTAGCTACAACAATTTCTCATACAAAGACTTCCAATTTCAAGTGCAGAAACAATTGGCATGCAGTGATGCTCCAATGTACTTGTTCAAGAATATGATTTGCAATGGTCCAAAGGGAACTTCCATCACATGCATCGGACAATGAACTTTCATTGCATTACTCAATGAGGATATGACAAAACAAAACTTGCAATGTTTTTCCAAAACTATCATTCATGCCAAATTGTTTTCTAGGAATCTTTGCTTCCACCCTCGTTACATGTATGAAAATGGTCAATTGTCTACAACATTCTTTCAAACAATAATGCCTAATAAATTTCATTGCTACATGCATATTGAAGGTATATTGACAATAAAAATAATCTTTTCACCACCCTTTTAACCATTTT
>WSFP011445699.1:0-20168 GCA_009831015.1 Picea engelmannii | reverse complement strand
AACTGTTGGGTTTGCATAATCCTCCTTTCACCCTGTGATGTTGTATATATTCTCAATGATCAAGATTTGTGCATCTTCATTTACTAGTTCCTTGTGTTTGTCACCCTCGACCAGATCCAATGGAGCAATGATGCACATAGTGTCCATCTCAAAGGACATTTACCTTTTGTTCATATTTAATATGGTATTTTTATCGAATGCCTAGTCAATTCCAAGTAGAGTTGGGTAGGGGTTTGAATCATCGATAATATCGATTACTTCGAAATCTGCATTTGTTTTTATCCTATCAATGTTAACCTCACCCTTCTCTAATGTGCCAATAGGATAGATCCTGTACTAATTCACTAGTCTGAGTTGAATGGGAGACCATGCCAACTTTGGTTTTCCCATCAACTCTCATGATTTCTTCGAAAAAATGTTCACATTAGAGCCCTAGGTCCAACATGATCCCTTCCATCTCATATTTTCCTAATTCATCTATCATTTTGAACTCCTTTCTCATGCGCTTCCTCCTACTAATATGGTGCACATACCTCTATGGTAGAGGGGGAAAAATATCTGTTTTGTTCTCACCTTCCTACATGCATATTGTCAACATGTGGGTCAATTTCTTGGTAATTATGGGATCACCCAATACCTTAAGACAACAACGCAAGAATTCACTTACCTGGTCCTGGGAGTTAGTCTCTGGGTAAGTATCGCACTATGCTTCTTCATGCACCGCGTGTCACAACATTTCATGTGCATGTGTCTCAGCCATACGTCACAAATATTTGTGTGGATATATGTCATCCATACATCACAACACATCACACGTAGGTATCTCAGCCATACGTCGCAACTCCGCGTGTGCAGGTATTTGGTCCATCACCTTTTGTTCATCGCACATGAATTGTTTTTTCTGCATAGTATGAAACTTAGGAAGTGCATGCCGCTTTCCTGATTTTTCCCTCTAACTATTGTCCTGAGCACTCTCCTTTATGCAAGTCGGTCCCTGTGTTGATACCTCCTTGGGTTACTACTCGTACATCAAATTTTGTTCGTTGTGCGAATTAGCAGTCACCATGTTGTAGTGCCCCTTTTTTTCTTCCCATTTTTCCAATAAATCTAGGCAATCCTCTATGACATGGTCTGCATTGTGGAAATATCCACAAAGTGCATGGGGTTGGTACAAAAACGTGTCAAGTGTCTTGTCTCTCCACAGTTGAAACAAGTGGGTTGTCTGCCTCCTCCCCCATTGTATCCTTTGCCTCTTCCTCTTCCATATCCTCCTCTCTGGTCTCCTTGGAATCATCCTCTATCGAAGCCTCCATGGTATCCACCGTTATTCTCCTCTTGGAATCAGTAAGAATCTGCAGTATGCTCCTTTATCAAATTCAATGACCAAAAATTGTTCACATAGTTCCCCATAGGTTTGTAGAAATCACAAAATGGAGTGTGTGTGTCATCTTTTGGTACTTATGTAGGGTTCGTCAATGGAGAGGTTTATGAACCCATTGTTTACAAATCTAACACCAATAAGTCTATGGCCCAGTTGGAAATAGGTTCAATGCACTGGTCATTGTGTAATTTCCCAGCGCGTGACACTCACTTCGATGGTGATCTTTTGTGTGAAACTTGGTACACTAGACATTCTCGTGCCCCACTTTCACTTTTTCCATGTATTGCAACTGTATGGTGAGGTTCGCAAGTTGGAATTTCACCTACACCAGTCTTTCAGACATCTTGCCACCTACCAGAGTAGACTCTAGATGCATTGCAATATCCACGGCTTCTGACTGAGTCATCAATTTTTGCTATGAGAGAGGGACCAAAATGTGAGGGAGGAGTTCAACAATAAACCATTCCTTGTGTTGGACATCCTAGATCTGAAAAGTGAGTTTATCCAATATGATCTAGAACCATTGGTCATAGTCCCATATAGTTTCTCCAATTTCTTGCTTAATCTCCTTGATCTCAATTATACATTATCACTATGACTTGGGTTTCTAGAATTCTCTAAGGAGATTTCTCTTTATCTCTTTAAGGGACCTTTCCTATCTTGCCAATGTAGTAACTTTATACTTCATGTACCACATCAAAGATCTATCTCTGAATGTGGTCTCCAACTAGACAATCTTAGATGCCTCATGTGTGACTTGCTTCACATAATAGATTTCTTTACAAGAATGATGTTTTGCATCATTTCTTCCCATCCCATGAATCAAGAGAAGCCTAAGGGTTGAATTGTTATTAGCCATATTTGAACCGAAACTTGATATTCTTGACTGACTGCTACTAGTTGTCACTATTAGTGACAAATATTATGAAGTGTTGCTGACTTAGATCTCCACTCCACTTGTTTCTTCTACTTCTCTTGTTTATGAACTTTCTTATTCTACTTCTATCACCTCTAGAATTTCTTATTCGGTTCTTTCTTCTTGGTTAAAAATACACAAGGGGGGTGCTTCAAATAGGGGTTCCTCCCCGCTATTTCATCTTCTTTAGTGATGGATCCAAAAGAGTTTCCTATCTTGAGCCACACAAGCCTCCTTCCAATATCCAATATCTCTCCACTTTCTTTGAGTGCGCCTTCATCACAATATTCTATGCCACCGCCACTGCTACTTTGTGTCTCATTTTCCTCTGATTCAAATCCATTTCTCATTAGCCAAGGGGATCTAACCTTATTTTCTACAACTCTACTACTAGTTTCTCCAGTATTCTCTCTCGATACCTCTTTCTCTACACCACGTTTCTTTGAAAACCTCTCTTCTTCTGTGGTTATCTCTAGCACATATCCTTCTCCCCACATCCTTCTGGCGCAACTTCTCTTCTCTTCATATTAAATATTGCTCCTTGTTTGTCACCCCTTACTGTCCTTTCTTTGCTTTTTTGTTTAACTTGCTTCCTCATATCGACTCTTCTTACGTAGCACTCAACGTTTTTTCTTCTCTACTCTTTTGGATACATTCTCTCTTCACCTTATTTCATATTCTTCTATGATATTTTCATCCCCCTTGTCCATGTGGGGGTTTTATTCTTCCATCCTATAAGGTTCCATTCACATCATCCCCTTCTCCATGAATAACATTTGATCCACAAATGTATTTCTTCTAATAGCTTTCTTCTAGGATTAAATGTGTTATCATAGGATTTTTACTTGTGCAAAGCCCACCAAAAGATCCCCAAATATTTTGTAAATATGGAAGAATCTACCACTATCACCTAAGTAGAGACTCCCCTCATTTTAGTGATGGAATAGGTCCATCACAAGGGAGGATTCCCTGGTGATCTCAAGGGATCAGATAACAAGTTTAGTAGCCAATCCTACTACCACCTATCTTGATCATCGAATATTTGGTGTAGGTCAAGGAAAGAGAAGAGGTTTGAAGATGTTTTGGTACCTTCCTGGAACAAAAACACTTTGCAACATATATATATATAACAATTTCCAAGATAAAGTATGCAATAAAGACCTCTTTTAGACACTAGAAAAGTTAGATTGTTATGGCTATTGTAAATTGCAGCAGTAAACCAATCTTATAACAACAATAAGTAACTTGTAACAAAAACAATAATACGTGCTTAGAAATATCACAATTGACCATTAAAATCAAGCATCCAACCAATAGAACATTATCCAATTGTTAGAGGTAATTTCTGAGTGAGTTAAGCCACCTTTGTATGAGTATATGCAACAAACTAATGTTGTTTTAGATGGTTGTAGAAAACTTTTATAAAAACAGAAAGAAATATAGTGATTTTTCTAGGGTTAGAGTTAGTATATTTAGTAGCATGCATGAGAGTTTTGGGAGAGAGGTTCATCAATAAATTCACCATAAGAGTGCTTTAAGATTAGTGCCTTTCTAGTGTTATGGAGTCTTCCAATGCAACCAAGCTTGAATGTTGATCTACTTGAAACCAAGAGGTAGGATATAAACCCTAAGGTGCAAGCACATTTGGGCCTTAGGTTTTATATCTTGAGGAGAAGGATGTCTAGGGTGTTAGTAAAATAGGTTTGCTCGTTTCACCATAGGCAATATAACAATATTGTGACCCAACCATAGGCACAAAGTCCACCCTTGAGAACATTAACCTTGACAGACACAATAATTCTGGAAGCACTCCAATAGAAAACCAAGGTAGCACACCTTTCTCCAAGGCTATCGCACCAAGCAATAATAACCAAAGGCCAAGTATAAAATCTAAACCATAACCAAGAGAAAGTCCAAACCAAAACCAAAGTGCCAGTTGCAGCAACTGCAACTGCACTCTCTCTACAAACTTGCACACCACTGGTCTTATGCAGTTGTGAGTGTGTATGTGACAAATGAGCTCTAGTGCCCTCTTATTTATAGTCCTCCAAGTGACCTAATTGGGATGACTTCTACTTCTGGAGAATGATAAATCAATATTAATTATTCTCTTGAGATGACTTGTCTTCTAGGGTTATTATCCAATGTTTTAGGGTTTCTCTCGCTTCTCGAAATATTCTAGTCTTGTCAAAGGTTACACATGGAGGTTAATACCTCCCACAACTACCATAATATCAACACTCCCTCCTATCTAGGGAGGTATTAAAGGTAATGGTCTTGACCACAAACAAACCATTCAATGGGTAGCATCATCATAGGCGCACATGCTATCTCATGATCTTGTAGATCAACTCACGAGCAACATCATCACTATCAGTATCATCTGATAGCATCAGTTGCATCATCTCTCAAAGCCATACTCCATCTGAGTAATCGAGCATGATGTTGAATAAGTCACTCTCTCCACAAAGTGATACAAGAACCATTCTTCTAATTTAGACATATGTCCTGTAAAAATAACTGTTCCAACAAATGATGGAAGCCACGCCATGGGCTACAAGGACCATTATTTTAATATGGACATACGTTCTAGAAGAATGACTATCCTAGACCATTTTCCAAAAGGATAATGTCTATCCACCAGTAATATTTCTACCTAGACCATCCTCCATAGGAAGGATGTCTGTCCAGCAATAAGTTTTCCTGCCTGGACCATTCTCGACCTGGAGAATGTCTATCCATCAACATACTGACTATCCATCTAGATGGAAATCATCTCCAACACTAGTGATGGTCTCCATGGAAATCATAACAATCCCATCCAATAGAACAAAACCGTGTCTATCCATAGTAGTACATAACTACTACCTAGTGGTACACAACCACTCCTAGTAGCACACAACTACTAACCAGTGACACACAATTACTACCAGTGGATCACATCCACCACAATAACATACAACTAATGCCCAGAGACATATAGTCTCCACAAAAATCATATCATCTGATATCAACAATATCATGATACAAACTAAGTCATCTGGGCCATTCTTCCACTCACATCTGTGAAATCTGGAAGAGCATCTTCCCTCAGAAGGTAAAATATCAACCATGGGCTAACTGTACTATTCTTCCCAAGCATGGAAGAATATCCGTCCTTTATTTTTGAACCTGGACCATTCACCTAACTGGGTCATTCTTCAGACACTAATCACAATGCAACCTGGAGAGAATGAGTGTACCCTAGGGCATGTCTGTCCCTGATTGTTGAACCTGGACCATTCACCTAACTAGGCCTTTCCTCCAAAACTAATCACAGTGGAACCTGGAGAGAATGAGTCTTCCATAGGGAATGACTGTCCTCCACCGACCTCCAAAACAAACCATTCTTTGAAACTTCTCACAACTATGAACTTCGAAATAATGACTGCCTGGTAAGGAAGACCATTCTACTTGACCACTACTCAGAGTGATTACTATGAAGAATGATTGTCCTAGACCATACCCCCACATTGGCCACAAGGGGAATCATTGTCTATGGTACATCAACAATCTATTAGACCATTTTCATTACAAAAATGACTATCCGATCTGGACCATTTTCCAAACTAGAAAATGCATGACCGTCATAAATCTCGAACCACTTTCCGGACTGGAAAGGAACTGACCAACCTGGACCATTTTCCGAACTGGAAAATGAATTTCCATAAATCAATAACATATTAGTGCTCCCTACCAACCTTGGAGTAATCACTTCCTTTTTCAATAAGGAAGTCATCACCACGAGTCCCACCTTGTCCCTTAAGTATGCAAAATTCTCATCTTGGATAGAGGCTTTACCAAAATATTTGCTATCTTCTCATTTGTGGATATATACTGGAGAACCACTTCTCCCCTCTGGAATCTATCACAAAGAAAATAATGTTTGATCTCAATGTGCTTCGACCTCTTAAGGAACACTGGGTTCTCTGAAATCTTCACACAACTTTGATTATCACACTATATCACGGTCGAATCCAACACCTGATCAAACATTCAAGAAACCAACTTACAGAGCGACACTGCTTCTGTACAAGCATCACAAGCTGCAATACACTATCATTTTGCGGTGTTGAGTGCAAAAAATTTCTGTTTCTTGCTAGCCCATGACATCATGGCAAAGCTTAAATTGAAACATATCCAATTAGCACTTCTTCTGTCATCTGCACTCCCTGCCGAATATGAATCGATAAATCCATGCAGTTGTATATGATAACTCAAACGTCCCACAAAGAAAATATCTGATTGAGTATTCTCCAAACACATTAACGAGCTAATCGATTATCGATACAAAGATAGGTCTATTGGATCAAAGTCTCTCAACTTCTTCATATCTGTCATCATGGATTTACAATTCATCATCCCTAACTTCTGAAGAACCATTTCAATATAATTCCTCTGTGATACGAATTTTTCACCATGCTTCTGCTGTACATGAGAGGCTCTGTACCAAGTTGCTTGAATCCATACAAGGTCTTCTTCTATATTCATACATGGGTCTCTTTCTAGTATACCTCAAAACCTTGAGATTTCTCTACATAAGCTTCTTCCTCAATTTATCTATTGGGAAGAACAGTGTTTTACATCCAACTAATGTAAAATTCAATCCATGGATACTGCAAGAGATATAATAGCTCAGATAGAGGTATATTTGGTTTACTGGTACAAGTTGTCGTCATAGTCTTCTCCCTCCTTCTGGAAGAACCTTTAGTTCCGAATCTCACAATTCTTCCATTCATAAGTATTTTTCACAATTTCTTACATACATTATTCTTCATCGCAACTTCCATTCCTTCTGCTTGACTGCTTCTAGTGGGTTCAAACCATGCTAGTAATCTTATGATTGTTGGTATAATAACTGGTTGTTCTGGATTTTCTTTCTTTCTTGGAATCTTCATGTTATTCCTCATGTTCTTCTTTAACTTTGGGGTCCATGGAGTCTTCTATAGATTCCATGCCCTTCTATTGAGCGCTCAACACACCCTAAAAGCCTTAAGAAATTCTATCACTTTTTGGGTACCACTTGTTTTCTTTTTACTGTCTGAATTGAGTTCACTATGGAGGGATGGTTTATTTTTTTGTTTTCATGACTCTTATTGATCAAGCCGAATTTGTCTGAACTGGTTAAATGAAACCTTGTGTCTAAAAGTACTTGACATTCTAACTAATAATCTGTAGCTAACATTGCGACTAACGCACTTGTGTTCAACGTAGACAACAAATTCAAGCAGGTAACGTGGCCACACAGTTACACTAATCGCCGATCGTCAATGCACCATCAACATCGACAAAGTACGAGAGGGATAAACATTGAAAAAATCCATGAAAAACCCCCTATAGTCGATGAAGGATGTGCTTTCTCTGGGTCGGTGAAATCTCGAATAGTTAAAACATTGAATTTTTCTGCATTGAACATATCGTAGATCGCCGACCCCCAATACATTTTCGGCATCGAAATTTTTTTGAGAGAGATAATCCGAGAGCACTTGGGTAAGCTTATCGCTGATCGCCAATCCTTGATAATTTGCAGCGTCGAAAAGGTAGGATCTGTTGTTAGAACGATTATCGAAGGAATAGTCCCCGATTCTGAATAACACGAGTAAACGAAGACATTGGTCTCAAGTGCCACATGTCTTTCTCGCATAGGGGTATTGTATGGTCTGGTTTCATCCCGAGTCATCTTAGGGTTCCATGTATACTAGTCACACCTCTGAGTCAACCTTGCCATGTTAGTCTTGTACGGAGAGAGGGATCAACATTAGATATTTTCAAGGGAGATATCAACAAAAAATGTTTAAAGGCAAACCCCGAACCCCGATCCACCAGCTAGAGTGGTGAAACAATGGGATGTTTTCAAAACAAGATGCGATCAGATTCTGTCATTTAATAAGCTAGTTAATGATTCACCCCACATACATTTCTACCCCGTGCATCAATTAAACAACAACAATTTGAAATCACTGATAGGCCACGTTACAACCCGCGCCCGCGTCGTCGGCCTACTATCAAATTTAATTTTAAGTGTATTGAAGATTTGGCGGTAGATTTTATAGAACCGCACTAATATCTCGAATATAATGGCTGATGTGACAAGGTAAGTTCATCTCTATTTAAATCACTAAAATGGCTTCTAACACTTCTATTCTACACACAAGTTTCCAGTTTCAGAGCATTCGAAGAAGCAAAGCGAGCGTCTCAAGTCTATGTTGATTCTTAGACCCTCAAAACCAGGTTAAACAAGAAATAGAGTTATGTGTTAAAGTTTATCAATTCAACGGTCGTGATTTGTTATATATGCATTTGATTTTTTGCACAGTCTCTAATTATGTTCTAGCTGCATGGAAAATGCCTCCAAGAAAGCCAACCACTAGACGCTCGTCGAGAGAATCTAAACGAAAGGAAGAAAAAATTGGTGAAGGTTCTTCTCCTAGTAATGTGAGGCAGTTGGAATACGCTCCCAGGGAGGAGCTGGTTATTAAAACCTCATCTAAGAAATCTTTTATTCAACCTATGGTCTTCGGTGATACAAAAGTGACCACTGGATCCAAAGTAATGCTCCCACAGTGGGGAGACCCATTCAATAGAATCGGTCGGGAGGAGTACCCAGAGTGTATCCCACACAACAACCTAGATGTAAGGGCGCTCAGTGACCAGGTGTTCCCAAATATATGACGGTCATGCTTACACATAGTAGCCTGCAGAACTCCAGTTTTTCCATGCACTGAGGTGTTGAATTGGTTAATCGATCACACATATGTGCATAAATGCCTCATCAACGATGAGAATGGTGGGTGTGTCAGAGTTTTTCTCCTGACAGAAGTTCAGAAGTACTATAAGCTCAAGGACCCAGAGGAGCGACTGAACATAGAATTCATGGTAAAGTTCTATGAATTCCACGACACCAGCCAATTGATGGCCTCATGTTGGAAGGAGGACAAGACTTTTACAAACCAGAGAAATGGATGGTATGGGACAATTAACTTGAGGGATCCATACATCTACTTGATGGCTCTCATCTATCGACTTCATGGAGAAAAGGAATGCTCCAAGTTTTTGGAAGCATGGATGCCTCTGACATACACTATGGTGATATCCAGGAGTAGCTTCAACTAGGGAGCAATAATTTCCAAGAAATTGATGATCTGTGTACAACAGGCTCATACGCCAAAAGAAGGAGAAGCACCCGCTTTCCACATGGCCTCGTACCTGCCCGATGTTATCTGTGCGAGAAATGTCTTCGCCGGCATGAATTTAAGATGGCATGTTGTAGAAATGCCTATTTATGTTTACTGCAACATATTATGGGAGAACAGTTACAAAAAATCCTATGCCCTTATTTATGATCAATTCATCGCCCGACTCTATTTCATTTTATTTAAAAAGGAATGCCCAAGGATGTCTATGACAACCAAGAAAATGATATCGAAGGTAGGCCACTAGTATCTAGACAAGCACACAACTTATATCAGGGTGTTAGGGGCCACCAAAGCACCACATTTTCTCCTTTCTCACATCCCAGACCGTCTTATTTTGGGTGAAATATGCTATCAGAGTATCCTGCAGGGCTATAACGCCACACTAGTCAAGGACAAGAAACGAGCTTTCATACCCTATGGCTTCTATGTGGGGTTTTATCTAATGAAGGAAACTGCTCAAGCTAAGCAAAAAGGGATGAGTCAGCTTGAGTTCAGGTTCCCGATAGGCCGGTTCTGCAATCACGATCATAAGGGCCTAGTCCTCCAACACACTTCACAAGTTTCGTCCTGTTGGCCATACGTGCATGACAAGTTTGAGGATGAGGTTTTTACAGAATGCACTTAGGATTTGGAGGAGGTAGTGCAGAGGAAATCCAACCCGAACATGACCAAGTTCAAGGCTATGAGCATGGATGAACAGGTGGAGACAATAGAGCAATCGGCTCAAGAGGCTCTCAGATTTAGGGAAGAAATTAGAGCAGTAGAGACCATCGAGGCACAAAGGAGAGGATTTATCTTACTAGAAGGAGCAGAGAGAATCATTGATCAATTACAAAATGACTCGGATCTCATAGAGATGTCAAGGATCCCCGCGGATGACCCAATCATAAGCAGAGGAGAGGCAAGTGGCTTAGATCCGATCCGACTTGAAGAAATTACCGCTCCGGAAAAACCTGGAGTTCCATCACCACAGATTAGATCACCAGGGACAATTCCAACCCAGCCTAAGGTATCAAGGACGCCAGGTGGAATAGGTGTATCAAATCCATACAAGAGATCACCTATGACAAGAAGAGAAAATCCATCATGAAGAGGACCACTAAGAAGAGAAGGCTCACGTTAGATAATTCGATTCTTATCACTATGGAGGAGAATATGCTCAACATAGAACATGCCAAGACATCCGAGCTTATCGGTGCAGGGATGGCTATCACGGATGCCACATTGGATAGAGCAAGGAGAGATGAAAATGAGCTGGCCGCTGCACTTAAGGAGTTGGAGCATCTACACCATTGGAAAAATACTATAAATACTCTACATAGGCCACAATGTTTTTGAGAAGTGTGTTCCAGAATGCTTATGGCAAATTCACAAATGAGTGACACCTTTTCACTGCAGGTATAGCCGATTTCCAGGAAGATACCCTTATGGCAGTAGAAACCTACAAAGACGTGTAAAGGTGGTATGAGAAATTATACCAGGCGGTAGAAAGGGTTGATTACATCACTGCAGTACAAAAGGGTCGAGACGCCGAAGAGCATGGTATTCGGGTGCTGTGGAAGAGAAACATCACTCAGATAAAGAAATAATCCAAATACTGGGTGAAGATGGCCCATGAACCTTAGCGGGATATTCAGAAGAAGTGGGCCGAATGTGAAAAGGGCTGGGAAAAGATTAATCGAGAGATGAAAGGCATCTGTCTCCCAGAATTCCGCTCACTCGAAGACTTTGTCAACCTGCATGACATAGTCAAGCGACATGCATTACAAGACTCAACATGGACAACATAGATCATACAAGTGACAATCATGGCCCCAGGTCAAGTACAACAATTTATGGAGCATCTGATCAGGGCTCGTGCATTTTTGCAGCAGTTGAGTATTAAAGTAGTCAAATATAGAGAATGGGTAGTAGAAGTAAAATAAATTCTTTCAGCCCCGATGGACCAGCACAGGTTCCCGTATGCGAACACATACGAGGAACTCTTCATCAAGTGGTTAGAGTATGAGAAGAATCATCCACTCCTTGTAAAACCATGAGATGATTCTCAGAGAACAAAGAGATCAAGCGCCACATGGCGATATTTTGTTTTACTTAACTTTCACTTGTAGTAGCTATTTTTAGTTAGCGATTCATTATAAATAAAGGGATTGACCTTTTAACAAAGGTCGATGGTTTTGGAAAGACCCTCATTTTTTGGAATTGTAAAGAACTATTTCTGAACTACCTTAATTGAGAAGTCCTATTTAGGACCAGAGACAAAATACTGTTTTTATCAAAGGCTTTATATGATTGGATTGAGGAGGAATTACATCCAACTTTATTTCAGTAATTGATGCTGTAACGAGTAAGAGTTTCTAAATCTATTGATAAGTTATCTGTTTCAATATTTTTTACAGTTCTTGTTCTTAATGATGGAAAACAAATCGTTGTGTTAATGTGTGATTAATGTTAGAGCTAAGGAAACTATTTTTCTTCCCATCATCTTATTACATGCGTATTCTCTTACGATAATTATATCTCAGTCAATAATTGAAATACCAACAATTTCGTGTACTAGTACTAGGCTTGTAACATGTATGAATGTTGTTGTCTGCATGCTCGAGCACGAGGGTTATCCCAAGCTTGGCCTTCTTCAGTAGTTAAGACTCCCTTCCACCGATTGGTTTATACCAGAACACATCATTTTATTAGACTCATCTTATAAAAGAAAAGACAAAAAGAGAACATTTAAACTGAAGAAGGAACTTTCATTGGAAGATATCTTGTCAATCACCACGTAAAGCCCATCGATAAATTGGCTAGATCAAAAGATTTGAAGAGCCATGCCACCATCAAACACTGCAGAATCTAATTGGGCCTATGTGGCGAGTTTGGTCCCTGCTTTTGATTTAAAGGGAATTAGGACCCCTCAACAGAATTGGCGCTAGAAGGAGGGACTGAATGAATGAATGGCTAACAAGATTTCTGATATACTATTGTGCATAGCCTACATATTCAAAAAAACCCACATGCATGGATAGTCATTCTCAAGACAACCCACATACCGAGAGTACTTCCAAAATGAATAACTCACCCCAATACAAGGAATAACATCTATTCCCTGAGATACCTTATGCTCTTCCTCACAAGGAGTTGAACCAGTTTAGAAGAATCACAAAAGATTAAGTCGGGCAAATTGGATCATTACCCTTAGTTCCATTACTTCCTCATATAAAACAAGTAAGCAGACCCATGGTCAACACCCCCAACCAGTTTTTTTTTCACACAGTAGAAGACCTGATAGATTTCACCCTCACTGAGATCAAACAACCCCTTAATCTAATCCCCGAAACACTAGCTGATAACTACTATGAACCAGATGATTTCAAATTTGAATAAGAAGGGTTTAACTCGGATCACTCGGTTTTGGAATCATACGACATGGAGGATAATAACGATAATAATGAAGATAGAGGCAATCCACCTCCAAATAACCAACTCTGGTTGGCCATAGATGCTCTAGAAATCCCAGGATGGGTACATAACCTTCCTCGACATCCAGAAAAATTACTTCCCAAATTTGACCCTGAAACCTCCAAATTGTCTGAAGACCATATTAAAAAATTCATACTAGCGATAAGACTGATGAACCTACAACATGAGGACATAGTATGTAGAATTTTCCCTTATACCATTGAGAATTCAGCCTCAATTTGGTATTTTAACTTGCCCGCAAGGTCCATAACTAGTTGGACAAAGTTTCAAAAAGATTTCTTGGACAAATTTGCAGAAGAAACCACCACAGGAGCTTTGATGGATGAACTCTTTGCCGCCACCATGAGTTCAAAAGATAAGGTTTAAGACTTCAATCAACATTTTACCACTATCTTGAATAAATTTCAAACCGAAGCTAAACCTACTAAGGAGTTGCAAATTGAGGTATATGCCAATGCTCTCCCTGCTTCTATTTCCAAGTTTGTGAAAAGAGATGCCAAACATACCTTAGCTGAAAATTTTGAAGAAGCTAACATGATTGAGTTCCAAATGAAGGGATACAAAGAGGGCTAGGTTTCACTAG
Source organism: Picea engelmannii (assembly GCA_009831015.1). Classification (NCBI taxonomy): domain Eukaryota; kingdom Viridiplantae; phylum Streptophyta; class Pinopsida; order Pinales; family Pinaceae; genus Picea; species Picea engelmannii. Next base: position 6,576 of record WSFP011445699.1, on the reverse strand, counting down.
TTAAGAAGGAAGTTCAGACTCCACCCAGGAAAGGATTGTTGCTGACTAGACCTCTGGGGAAACAAACAGAAAAAGGTCCCAAAAAAGGAGACATAGACATAGAATACCTACAACGGATGATAAAGAAACTCTCGAATGAAATCATAGACATGAATAGAAGTGTCGAGGAAGGAAACCAAGGTCAAAGGCCCTATAAACCCTTTTTCAAGAGAAACCCACCTTTTAAAGTGATTGAACCTCTCCCAACCAACTTAAACATCGATCTAGGTAATGTAGCCTCTGACTCTTTCTATACATATCATCAAGAGAAACATTTTGAAAGAGTCTATCCCCAATGGGTACATGCTATGAATTTGATGGCCAATCGGTTCCTAGACGAAGTTTCCCTTACCGAACAATCAAGCGACTCAATAGTAAATATCATCGATCAAGAGGAAGTTGAGCCACCAGAAGAGACAACCATTCTGCTGTGGGATCCTGACTTTCCAATGGCTTCCAATGATATATTTGAGGTTCAAGAACCACCCACTGAGGTTTTGGCTGTGCAAACACGAAGTAAGGGCCAACCGGTCTCAAATGAACTTACCATTGTCCAAACCTCGAGAGGAAAACAAACAATCGATCACTCGAAAGCACCTTTTGTCTCCGAAAGAAATCCTATAAACATCCATACATGGGGGTCACCCAAGCTACACTACAACATAGTAGAAGACTTAAAAATATTGAAGGTTAATGTGTTGATCATGGACATGTGTAGAATTCCCCAGCAAAAGGACTTTCTGTTACAAGCCTTAAAGTCGGTAGAAGCCCCTATAAAAAGAACTTACCCAGGGGAGGTTCCCTCTCCCACATACCTAAAAAATAAACCAAATGTGAATGCTTTCTTTGTAAATAAAAAAGGAAATCCTTTTGTCCCACCTTTCCTTTTAACGTTTGAAGTCTTCAAAAAAAACCTCCATAATTTTTTAGTTGACTCAGGGGCATCCTCTAATGTCATGCCATTATCTATCTGCAAGAAATTAAATGCAGTCCTGCTCAAAAGTGATAAACACGTTATACAACTAGACAAAACTCAGGTGAAAGTTATTGGGGAACTCAAGGATGTCATGATCATAATGGCTACACACCCGGAATTTGTTCAAGTAATTGACATCCTTGTAGTGGATATACCAAAATATTATGGGCTACTACTTAGTCGATATTGGTCTGAGGAGTTGAATGGATACTTTAGCACAGACTGGGCTAAGCTTTGGTTGTCATTAAAGGGACACACTAACATGATTAGGATATATAGGGAAAGGTATCTCAAACATACTGCCACTGATTTAGAAGCCTTCAACGAACCCTCATCGACAGATTTCCCCGTGCTAGGAAACTACTCCTGCGATTATGATTTTGGCAATTTCTCCCCTCTCTCATCTGATGTACCTCTTACTCAAAACTCCGAAATGACTTTTCAAGTAAATCTACTGGTTGCAGTGGAAGAAAGACTTTTCTGTCAAGAACCTTTGTTGGAAACCACAGACAAAGTAGGTGGAGGGGAGGAATTTAGTAGGCATGGAGAAGCTGATGATTTGCGCTCACAAGTTTGGACCCTGTACTTTGATGGATCTAAATCACAAGAAGGGTCAGGAGCAGGATGTATCCTCATTGACCCAAAAGGGAAGCAAAATTTCCTGTCCTGCAGACTCGAATTTGAATGCACTAATAATACTGCCGAGTATGAAGCTTTGGTGCAAGGACTAAAGAAATCCATAGATTTAAACGTTAAAGAACTAAAAGTTTTTGGGGACTATGAAATTATCGTCAGACAAGTAAAGAATACTATACATTGCAACTCTCCGCACCTGAGGAATTATCAACAGGAAGTGCAGAGGCTAATAGAACATTTTGAGGCCTTCAATGTTACAACGATTCCTAGGACAAAGAATACTCTTGTTGATTCCCTAGCCACCGCTTCCTCAAGGCTATCCCCTCTAGAAGACTATGAATCCTCTAGGTTCACTGTGGAACTACTCTATAAACCATCCGTGCCCAACAATATTTCTAATTGGAAGGTCTTCGAAGGATATGAACATATCATATAATTCCTAACGAATCAGGAAAATTTTAAAGACCTGGCTATTGACGATGAAATATTCCAAGAGATACTAGTAGGAATCGATTCCCATGAACAAAGAAGTGAAACAAATCACTCTAGTAACAAACCAAAGCTTCACACGATACTGAAAGGGGTAGCCAATTTGGAGAACCTCTTTGAGTTAAGGGAAATATTTAAAGGGTCAAAAAACACAAAGACAAGGAGCTCGTGTCCCATGTACGAGACTATAAATATAGGAACCCCGAAAAACCCTAAGAATATAAATCTAGGCAAGATAGTGTCTAAAGAAGAAAGGAAAACCTATCTCAAACTTTTCAGAGAATATCAAGATGTTTTTGCGTGGTCTTATCGAGATCTGAAGACTTATGACACTCACAATATTCAACACACAATCTCGTTAAAATTCAAAGTAAAACAATTACAAAAGAAGCTCCGGAAATACCACCCATCTCTGGAACCCCTCATGTATCAAGAGTTAAATAAATTCTAGATGCTAAAATCATCTTTCAGGTTAGACACTCTGCATGGGTAGTGTTATCTCCCAAAATAAAATCGTCCTTTTGGTCGAGTTTTGTGGTGGATAGCATGGCTATCAGTAGTTGCCTCCATTCATTTTTGAGTCTTTATAGCTTCAAAGCTTAGGTTTCGGTTTTTGTCTTAGAAAATAATGTGATCCATGAAGTCTTCTTTTTGGATATTTGCATAATTCACTTTCAACAACTAACATATGTCCAAAAGTTGAGGGTGAGTTGTGGAAAGCGTCGACTTTCAGCAGCTAAGGAACGCTTTTCATTAGTCGATGCGCTGTTGAAAGTGGGGAATTTCAAAAGGTCCGAAAATCAAGTCGCGGGTGGCGCGCTGTGGAAAGTACACACTTTCCGCAGCTATGGAGTAGTGTTTGCAAGGTCATGCGCTGTTTAAAGCACATACTTTCCACAACTAAGGAGTGTTTTTTAGATAGTGGTGTGCTGTTGAAATTGCATACTTTCAACAACTAACAGGGGTTTTCCACAGATTCACGCGCTGATGAAATTGGCAAGCGAACAGTTGACAGAGGCATTTTCTAAGGGCCGTTGTTGAAGGAAGCAGGAATCACGTGCGTGATATCCACGTCTGAAGGTAATGATGATATGATCATCCCACGTCAGGCAAATCCAAGGCATGCGCTGATAAGAGTGGGCAATGATAGAAAATCAATTATGCATGTCAGGATATGACTGTAATTCGAATCCGACCCAGAACTCACGCTCAACACTCATGGCATCCGGGATGGCAAATACGAGTTCGGTGATGTAGGTACAAATGAGGTACCGCCGGCCTGACACTATCAAATCAAACAGTGGTTTCATATCACAAATCGTTTCCGGAAAGCTGTGGAAGTTTTCATTTGTTTGAAAACAGAGCCGAAGCCCGAACTGCTTTCAACAGCGCAGAACCTTGGCTCGACTGGCAGTTACAGGGGTTACAATTGTCAAGTTTTTCAAGCTACAAGATGGTGAGAAAACGCAACGGTGCTCTACTCAAGAGAGTGCTGGATAACCTGTCCTTTCTACAATCAAATCCTGAAGTCCAGAAGCATTTTTCAAATGCAGGGTGTATGGAATTCGTCGAAAGGTTGCAAGTTGGGTGCCACCAGGTCACAGCAGAAGCCTTTGCCAGGACTTTCGATGGCAATAAAGCTCGCATCGGGTCCATGGAAATCAAAGTGGATGAGGCTGTCATTACCGCAGCTACAAGTTTACCAAGAACTGGTCAGAGATGGTTTAAAACCACGACTCCCAAAAATTTGGATTTCAGGGTATATTTGAAAGAGGGGTACAGGCACAAAGCATGGAAAAAAGGTATGCTAGTTTCATATCTAGATGAAGAATGGTAGGAATTGTTCAAAGGTATCCAATTGTATATTACATCGGAGGGAAGATATGATAAACTGATGATGTACCACTTCAAATTACTGGATCATTTTACAGGAAAGACCCCTATTAATTTGCCTTATTTCCTATATCAAAGTTTGACTAAGGTTTGCAGGAGGATTAGAGCTCAACCCTTGAGCATGAAAACTACTCTGTGTCACCTCGGCCTCATAAAATTGATTATTCTAGAAGAATTGAAACAACAGGGAAGGAGCTGGGAGAACTTTCTTTTCTGGGAGGGTTTTGAAATCCAGAACCATACTGCAAATGAACAGATGAAGGGTTCAAAGAAACAATCATCTCCTCAAAGCAGTTCAAGAAAAAGAAGAACCCTGCCAGGGCCTTCAAAAGACAGAATATTTGGAGCAAAGCATCACAGGTTGAAGAAAAAGTTGAATTTTGAGCAGACCACAGAGCAGACTACACAGCAGAATACAGGGCATCATACAGAGCAGAGTACAGGGAAAAACATACTTAACTTGCCCTATTCAGACTCAGAATCAGAGCAACAAGACCAATGCCCTGTCATCAAGAGTTCTAAGAAGTCAACTGAGTGCGCACAGAACTATGAAACCTTCAGTCAGACATAATAGGGAGAATCATCAAAAAACTCCAAATCAAAGAAGTCTCAGAAGATCAAACATCTCAAGGAGGTAATTGCCCAGCAAGAGGTCTTGGAGCGGGTGATTAAAGAAAGGTATAAGAACTTATCTGATAATTTCGCCAAGACCAATGCTGCATTTGAAAGATTGGCTAAGGAAAGTGTCAGAGAGAAGAATATGAGGAAAAAACTCACCAAAGACTACAACAGCTTGTGGTGGCTTGCAAAAATCCTCAAAAGGCAAATAAGGAGGTTGAAACAGAAACTAAGCCAAAAACACCATCCAGATCTGAAGGTACTCGCTCAAGTTGCCGTCAATATGCAAGGTGAGAAATCTGAGACACACTAGGTTTGGTTGAAATCAAATTTTGGATGCGAAAATCCATTTTGAGCGCAATCGGGACTTTCCCTAGCGCAAAGCTATCATTTTGTGACCCGTGCGCTGTTGAAAGTGACGACTTTCAACAGCTAAACCGCGAAAAATTAAACGGTTGCGCTGTTGAAAGTTGGGAAAGTAAATTTTGAAGCCAAAGGCACGACATGCCATTTCAAACAGGTTTTGAAGTGATTCCAGTGTATCAGTGGGCTATCAAACCGCATGCAAAGGGTTCAGCATCAAAGGTTCGAATGAATTTTGGTAACAAATGCAAAAAACTATTTCCTCAAAAATCGACCATGAACGTTGGGAGATCCAACTGTTATAGACAAATGTCCTGTTATTCTTCACCACATTGCAGAGATCAGGAGATGAAGGATACAACTGGCAATATTGGAGATCGAAGACAGTTTGACTTTCTAGTTTAGTTGTTAAAGATTTTAATTTCAAGTTGTTTAGATAGAATTGAGTTATCTTTATTAAATACAGATCCATGTTTTTAGGATCTGTAAAAACTGTTTGTAAGACTATAAAGACTTATTTTTGAGATGAACCAGGGGTTCTATTTTGGGTTCTACTATGCTGCTACTGTAATCAAAAGACATATTCTTATTATATAAAAAATTGCAAGCTTCCTTCAGTTGTGTTGTCAGATTTTTCTCCTCTGTTCTCTGATAGCTTATGAGTGAAAGTTATTTATTGATGCTCATTCAATCTGCAAGTGACTGTCATCTCACTGGTTGATTGTTTTAGTTGATAATCATAAGTTATTTCCTTGGTTATTAAACCCATTGTGCTTGTTTGTATGAAGTATAATCTGGTTCAATAGCTGTTTTCCTCCCCAATTAATCAAAACTTATCTGACTGCATTATTAGAAGGCCTTGTGAGATTTTATATTTCTAGACAGTCTTGAACACACAGTTCAGTCCCATAGATATTCATCTTGATCCAAAAACCACATCAAATATTAGGAAAATATTTCCAAAAAGAGTTAGTTACCAGGCATCTCCGACTTACAGCCTAGGAGAGTTTCCTAGAGTGATAACAAATTGGCACCATTGCCGGGGAGAGGAGATGAAGCGAGCTTCCTTGGGAGACGACATAGTTTCAGCTTTTGATGATAGACAAAGGCTGAGCATTACTTGGTTGTAAACTTCTATCCGGCGACTCCACGATTAAAGACTCCACTGGGGAGGATCCGTTTGACAAAAGATGAAGGAGTTAAATTTCAAATCCAGGTACCAGTTCATTAGTCTGCTTCGTGAACTGTTGTATTTCTTTATCAACTCCTTTATACTTTTTCCTTCACATGTTAAAAGAATTATCCTTTGTTTCGTATACTCTGAAGACTATCGACCATCTTTTATAAGTCCATATTTAGAAGAGGAAAGCTTGCAGCCTCCTTATGTTGTTGACGTTAATCCTATTTCTTTCCCTCAGCCTGTCCATAAAGATGAGCATTGCATCCAAATTTCTCTCGAAACTGATCAGCGTTGTAACCATGAGAATGATGAATTTGAATCTAAATCGTCTCAAATTTCATTACTTTCACCTATTCCTCCTAAACCTTGTTTTCAGCCCACA
>ML870362.1:1660-15029 GCA_009831015.1 Picea engelmannii | reverse complement strand
TGAAATTATCCATTACCTTTGAAAAAAACTTAAAAACTAAATGACAATGAAGCTATAGAAGAAACCAGGGATTGAGGAGAAGAAACGGGGGTCCAAGTCAATGAAGCAGAAAATAGAGGAAACATGAGCTCTGTTGGTTGATTCAGAGAAGGTTATCAACCTCCTAGAGAATTATTTCCTCACGCAACCAAAATTCTAAAATGAAATTGATATCATGGAATATTAGAGGCCTCAATGCCCTATCGAAGCATAGGCTTCTTAGGAAATAGATATACCAAGAGAAATTGAGTGTCTTGATGTTGAAAAAGACTAAGTGTGACCAAGAAATCATGACCCATATTTCCCAAAAGATATTGAGCAATAGTGAAGTATCTCTAGTGGAAGCGGACGGAGAATCAAATGGCTTGGCGCTCATATGGGATCTGTAAATAGTGAGATTATATATCCACCCATCCTCTCCTATGATCCTCTTAGTCAAGTACAAGGTCCTAGAATCCTTGGAACATGGATACTTAACTAATTCTCATGGGACCTCTACACTGACGAAGGATAGGCCTTTCCTATATTCCATCACCATTCTGGGAGATACTTTCGAAGGTTTCCCATGGATTATATGAGATATTAATATAATCATATCCCTCTGGGAAAAGAAAGGAGGAATTAGGAGAATAGACTTTGAAAATGACGCTTTCAAGGAAATCAAAGAAAGGATTTGACTAATTGACATTCCCACAAGCAATGGAAATTATACTTGGAACAACCACAAACAAGGAGTGCATCATATTGTTGTCAAGTTAGATAGATTTTTGGTTTATGAAGAAATGATTCAAAAAAGATAGGCCATCATTGCTGAAATTTGTCCTTCATAGGATAGGATCATTCATCGATTTAAATCTCTTGGTAGAGAAACCTCAAACTTAGACCTATATTGTTTAGATTCAAAAAATTCTTGATGGATCATCCATATTTCATACACAATATTAGGCACTAGTGGCAAGAGAGAATGGACTTGTATGGAATAAAAATGTATCAGTTCCAACAAAAAGTAAAGCACCTTAAGATGATACTCAAAACCTAGAATAATGAGGTCTTTGGGAATATATTTGAGGCAAAACACCAACTAGAAAAGGAAATGGAAGAGGTGAAAAGATACATCATCAAGACTGGTCATACCGATTAGATGGCCATAAGGGAGGAGAAGCTCAAGCTCAACATAAACCAGAGAGATATGTGGAAACAAAAGTCAAGAATCAAATTGTTAAAGTAGGGGGACAAGAACACCCATTTGTTTCACAATTCTCTCCTTGACCAATGAAATAAGAATGGGATTACAACCCTCAAAATTGCAGAGAGAAAAAAATTATAAAAACTTGGGGATATCGAATCAAAACTAACAAGACACTTTGGTAAGATCCTCGAAGAACTAGACTAATGTTATAACCCTAAATTGCACCAAACATGCATACCTGCCATCAAGCCATCTAAAATTGTTATCTTTTCCAAGCCATCACTGATCAACTCTTCTAAAAACCATTGTTTTGAAGGTGTACACACCCTACACCAATATTGCCCGCATACACACGCTTGTTGAGCCACTATAGCCCGCGTACACTCATCGAATATCACGAAAAAATGGAAATTGTATAGGATACTTGTTTATGGGTCGTTACTTAACCGTTTGACTATGCATAACTAGTTTCCCAAACTATTACTATCTCTTTTGGCCTATAAAAGAAGGGGTTGGGGTACTATTTCAACAAGAAGCACAAGAGCAAAGAAATTCTGCCCATTTTATCAATCCCCCTTTTCCCCAATTGCAAAGCCCTTTCCATTTCCCTAAGAGAGAACTAAAGAGGAGAAGAAGATGTGGAAGAAGTTGGTGCATGGTAAAGAGGAGTCCAGGACCGAGTTCAAGGAGCAGTGTCGGTCTCATATTGTAAGTGACTTTTGTGAGATTAATATAAAGAAGTACTTTTTCCATCTCGCCAAATGACGTCTTAAACTTATATGATTTGTTTACATTTCTTGTTTAGGATGTCTAACCCACTAATACATATGTAGAATGCATGCTTGTAGTTTCTTGTTTTTCTTTTGGTGAATGCAAGTCAGCCTTGGGAGGAGACTTGTAGTCAGGAAACAACTAAGCGCAAAGGGATCGACACCGGACGCGGAGTTTAAGGTATGCCTACCCGATCCCTATACCTTGTCTTTTATGTATGATTGTGGGGTAATGTCGGGATAGTTGATAAAAAGTAGGAGACTTTAGATGGTCAACTCTGCCTACACTTTAGAACCCTGGTGTAGTCTATAGAGGGGTTTTCCCGCTATAGCAGAATTGACGACCATACTGGGGAAGCCTCTAGGGTCTTTGGGGATATTTATTTTTAGGTGATTTGAATCAGTTTATTTACTATTTTATGAGTTTATGTGAGCTTCTGTGTCTTTAAGGGATGTTGGTCTTCCATACCAATACTCCCCACCTATGTTGGATTATTGTTTTTCCATTTTTTTGAAGAGTTACAGAGGTGTACATGGCCTATAGTGGGCCTACACGCGTGCATACACGCCCTACCTTTGGACATCCCACGTACATACACTGGTTGTTGAAGTGTTAGTAGCGTGCCTGTGTTGAGAAAAAAAAAATTAAGAGAGGCAGTCATCCTCTTCCCTATCAGAAGCCACACTTCTCAGGGGTTTTATTGATCTATCCCTGGTCTCTGTTATAGTAGTTTGTAGCTTAGGTTTGACTTCAGCATAGCTTTCTTTTCATCAAAATATTTCTTGTGTTTTCTTTGATAGTGTTTTTAGACAAGTTCATGAGTCTGCTTTGATCTTCCTGTTTGGTATTGTCAGTGACTCCCTGCGATCTATGTTTGGGCCTGAATTCATTTCTTGGTCTTGAATTGTCGTCATTTTTCCCTTTTTTGCTTTAGAAGAAAAGAAAAGAATTCATTTTCAAATTTCTTGTTTTGAAGCATAAAACAATAAATAAAAAAATCTTTAATTTCTTTGCTTTCTAAAGTAGTTTAGGTTAGTTGCTTCATTTACCAAGGAAAAAGAAAGTTTTCTTAAGTTATTTACTTGAATGATTAGGACATTAAGTAGCTCGTAGTCGATCGAAATCTTGTTTTGAGTTTTTCTTTTCAAAGATCTGAGAAAAGTAGTTACGAAACGTTTGGTGAAAGAGTTTCAATTGGCAAATCTTTATTTGTGAAGAAAAAGTACTTTTGTTTCCAATATCATCTTTTGATCTTCTCTTTCTTCTCTTAAAGAACATCATTGGTTTCACTTCCATTCCTTTTGACTTAAGACAGCCACTAAAATTAACGCTCAATTAAAATTTATTAGACTTTGTGTTTGTAGGGTCCATCAATGCAGTCTAGGTTAGAGCCTTGATTTAGGATTGGAGAGGAAACTCTTCAAGGCTACAAAAAAAAACATAAGAGTATGTACTAGGGAGTGCTTGAAAGTCCAGTAACTGTGAAAGTTATCCGGGACCCCCCTCTAACACAGGGGCTAAACACGAGGTCGCGTGTGGAAAGGTAGTGGAGATAACCCCTCCAAATTCAGACCAAGAATAGTGGGGAACACATATAGAGGGCTTATCTTGGGATTTCGTCGATCGCATTTTCCACGGAGCTTCATGGGTCTCGAATCCATTCAAGGTCCTCATTCGTCTTCCAGAAAACTTTCTTTTGATACCCTTGATAGGTTTTGGGATTGATACCCTGCTCATTGTGGTCCACCCGACTATCAATTGTACCTGCCTGGTGACTGTTCACACACTGGCAACCTAGTCACCTTTATCTTAGTGACTTACATAGGTGACTGCGGGGGTATACTATGGTACCTAAGGAAAAAATTGGGCCACACTTTGCAAGGTATACCCAGAGGGTGCTTCCGTATTCGAGTTTCTCTTGCATTGGTAAGTTTCCCTAGTGTTGGTTGTTGTAACTTTTATTCCAACTAGCTAGTGATCTACTTGTCTTATCTCATAGGAACTTTTTCTAGTGTATGCTGGTTTTTAAACGATTATAGAAATCCCTAGCGTGTCTTTTATCTTCTCACACAGTGGGGGATCATAAGCTCTGCTAGTCGCGAAGGCATTTGGGCCTACCGCCGGTTGATCTCGAGCCACCCCCGCCACCGCTAAGGTGAAAACTAGACCAGCAAGGGTCTTTTGAGTCAACCAGGTTACAAGAAACTGTGCCCGACTCATCTTCGAGAGGAGAACATTTGATTCCAGAGGAACCAATCACTTCTGACCTCGGAGTGGAAGCTCTTGATCTATATAACCCTCCAATCACTGATCTATCGATGCCCATCGTCGTATAGGTTCGACCTTACGAGCATCAGATAGTGTCACAAGTAGCGATGGAAAAAAATGATGCTACTTCTTCATGGAATACTCATATTTCCTCTACGGTTGTCACTACAGGTGGTGTTCCGCCTCCTAACCAACCGTTGTTGGTCCGGGCCACTATCGTATCGACTGTCTCTAACTCAGGCAATGGTCTGATTCTGTCTATGGCGGTGATCACTCCTCCTTTCACCCAGAGTGAGACAGGCCCTCCATTCTCATACAGGATGCCTAACTTCGGTACGAGCACTGTACTTTCCTACTCCACTCTACAGACTTTAGGTCTTGGGGTGGGGAGATCCAACGCTCCCCTGCAAGGATCTATGGGGGGCACTTGAGCTCCCTATAACACTTTCCCTTACGGAGGGGTTCATATACTTCCTTCGTCCCCTTCGCTCGACGGTGCTCACCAGCACTCCACCAGGTCAAACATAAACTATAGTTCATTTGGATAAGGTAGTCAAGGACTTCCTACTTATAGCATGTCAATAGGTTCGACACCATTCTCTTTGTTCAGTGCATTTGGTAACAACACATTCTCATTAGTTTTCGTCTTGGCCGAGGGCAACCCGAGTTATGGACAACAAAATCCTATGCAGGGTATTATCCCTGCACAGGGGACAAACTTAGGAATTCCTTCCTCACAAGGACCTTGGAATCCATGGCAGGGATCAGTTTCCTTGTCAGGGATGTCAACCGGGGGAAACCCCTTCCATAGCCAATGGAACCTAGGGTAAGGCTAAGCACCTATGCTCGTTGGATCGGTAGGGGGAAACCCTTCCCAAAATCCTTGGAATGTGACGCAAGCCCAACCTTGTACGTCCTATTATGGGAGTCAACAGATGACATCTCTACAAGTGCAAAATCTGTACGCTGGTCACAACCATGGTTATTACCAGAACCCTGGCTAGCAACCTAACTTTTCCTGGCAACCTAGTGCCAGCCAAATTCCGGGCTCCTTTTTCCCTGGTTATAATCAACAACCCAAATTACCGTTTCTGGCAACTATACACTTGCCAAACTTGTCAAGGTTATTAAACGACCCCATCTATCACGATCCGCGTTGGCCTCCGATGCCAACCAAGTTTCCTTCAGAAATCCCAAAGTTCAAGGCAAAGCCTAACAAAGATCCAGGTGATCATGTGACTACCTTCCATTCATGGTGCTCGTCCAACTCTTTGAGAGACGACTCTGTCTAGTTGCGTTTGTTTCAACACACTCTCATCGGGAGTGCAGCGAAATGGTACATCAAACTCGACCGCTCAAGATACTCTTCCTTCAGAGAATTGGCAATGGATTTCTTAAACCATTTCCAATTACCTGTGAAATATGATGTCGACACCGAATTGCTGACCAACTTTGAGAAAACAAAAGTGGACCATATCTCAGATCACACCCAAGAATGGAGACGCTGGAAGAGTTTGATAAAAGTACTAGTCCCACCAGCATTCCTACTTGAGTGGTTCCTTAAGTCTTTGGTACCCTAGTTATCTAAAGACATCGCAACCTCGAGGGTATTTTCATAAGAAGAAGCGATAATGAGAGCCCAACAGCTAGAACTGATTGACTCTCAATCTGGTTTACTTTAGAAAGTTTTTCTAGATGCACCACAGTCGATACTTGACAAGACCAGAAAGAGATCTTGAGCACATGTCAATGGTATTGTAGGTTCAGCGCAAACGAAGCCTGTTGATCAGCTATTGAATCAATTGCAGCAATTGTCAATACAGAAGACAGTGGCCAACCAGACCACTGGTTCGACTGCTCTCCCTACTGAAACTTTGGATGTACACAGTGTGCAATTGACAAACCTGAAGGCCACCCAGTAGCTTGATGGAAAGAAGAAACAACGAAAAAAGTGTAAGGGGATAAGAAACCTACCAATAATTTTGGCGAGGGCAACACTTAAAAGAAGAAGTTGAAGTATTTGTGTAACCTTTGCAAGGAATACCATCCGACTCACCAGTGCCCTCGGCTTGCGGAGGCCTAGAATTTGTTGGCACAGTAGCAGCCTGTCGTGTTAACGAATCCATTTCCGCATGGGAAAAATTTATCTCAAGCCTCTTCAAGCGCGAAAGGGGTCGGTCAGGGACCCCCTCTGTCTTCGAGTAATTCTTTGTCCGCAAATGTGTACATGATGATAGGTAGCATTGACATAACAACTAGGACATGCGAATATGGACTTCCAAACACCTCTGAGAAGGGTAAAGAATCCTAAAACCCATATCTTCCTCTCCATATTGAGAAGACATTGGGTGAAACAATGACACGCATCCCCAAAGGTGCGTTCAAGAAAGCTTCACACAACCCAAACGCAAGGGCCACCTAGAACTACTCTGTGGTGGAGAATTTGTCACAAACCCCTTGTGCAATGTCATCTTTGGAAGTCCTACAGAGCTGCCCTTCCCAGAGAAAGGCTTGGTTAGCTGCGTTAGGATCTTATGAGACTTGTAATCCGGGAATGATCATTCTTGATACGACTGACTTAAAACCTCATCTTCCTTACCACGTAGTGTTTCAAATAGTAGTGATTTACACCACAAAAACATTTACTCGAAACATTTTTCGCACGGTGGTTGATGAGGATACCTCAACATGTGTGATGTCTTTGGTGTGTTGGAAGGCCAATGGCCAACCCGTTTTGTATCTGTCACCTACTCTTCTCACCGCTTTCGACGGTTGTTCATTCCGACCACATGGAAACATCCCCTATTTTCCTGTGTCATTATGAGGGAAGACCATGTGTGTTGAATTTGAAGTGGTCAACATGTCTCTCAACTACAATCTCTTGTTAGGAAGGAGTTGGACCTACGCTATGCAAGCAGTGGTCGCGACAATTTTCCAGGTCTTGTTGTTTCCACATGAGGGCCAGATTGTGACCATTTATCAGTTATCCTTCTCCCATCCTGACCCTTCATCGGGGGTATCCATAGTCCCGATGATTGATAACCCTCATCCTGGCATCGTCAACGTAGGGGTTGTTTCGTGCCCACCTTTGATGGGTACTTTCGATTACCCGCCTTCAACCGGCAATTTCCATTACATGTCGGTTGTCCCTGACTAGTCTAGGGCTGAAATCTTTCAAATCTTGTCGTTTTGCACGACTTACTTTAACGATGTGTGGACTCTTCCTTCCCCATCAGCCATGATGGAAGGGGCAGGGCACCATGGCATGGCCATGCCTTTGTCTGTGGAAGAAGTTGTGTACTCTATAGTCCAGTAAGATTCTATCGACCCTGATCTGACTCCCTCACAGGAATTAGATCCGGTTCTTGAGCCTATATGGGCTCAAGGTTCCCTCACCGATAGTGATTCTTTAGACTTATTCTTGCCCTCATACAAGGTGATTATTGAGGCAATGACTAGTCTGGGTAGACCCTGGGATGATCTTCATCACAGATCTTACTTCCTCCTAGAGTTAAAAATAATTGAAGCAGTTGAATTCACTCTGACTATGACTGGAGATAAGGCTTGTCCTATCAATCCTTTGGCTACACATGTTGTTTATGCTGAAGGAAATATAGCAACTATTTCTCAAATGATACCTATCGATATCTCCAGAACCCTTGGCTTCGTGGAGAATATCTTCATCGGAGCGAACTGCTCCCCTGAGGACATTCAAATCTACATAGATTTATATAAAGATTTATGAGACATGTTTGCCTGGTATTACGAGGAAATGCCAGGCATAGATCCAAGAATTGTTGAACATGAAATCACAACATATCTTGATGCTAAGTTGGTCTGATAGAAACTTCATCTAGTCAATCCTAGGAAAGCATCAGCTATTAAGGCTGAAGTAGAGAAACTACTCCAAGTTGGTTTCATCTAACCCATCCAATTGACTCAATGGGTGTCAAATATAGTTCCAGTAAACAAAAAATAGGGTATGATTCATGAATGTACGAACTTCCATGATTTGAACAAAGCCTATCCAAAGGACAATTTCCCCACACCATTTATTGACCAGATAGTCGACGAATGTGCAGGTTGCGAAGCCTTTTCTTTCATGGATGGTTTTTCGGGATACAATCAGATACATATCAAGCTTGAATACCAACATAAAACCCTTTCATTTGTCTGTGGGGTACATTCACTTATCGAAATATGCCTTTTGGTCTGAAAAATGTTGGAGCTACGTTTCAGCGGGCCATTTATTTTTCTTTCCACGACCTCAAACACATAGTCGAGGCTTATCTTGATGATTTAGCGTCACAATATCACAAGAGAGTTGATCATCCCGCACACCTCCGACTTATCTTTGAGTGATGTCGCTACTACCGGATCTGCTTGAATCCAAACAAATGCAGTTTTTGCATCACATCGGTTCGTCTACTTGGCTTCATAGTTTTAACAATAGGGATCATGGTCGATCCTCTAAAGGTTGACGCGATAGTTCAGTTGCCTCCCCCATGTACAATTCCTCGGCTTCAGAGTTTACAAGGAAAAGCAAAATTTTTATGGTGTTTCATCGCAAACTGTGTCGAGATCAAAAAGGATTTCATGTGTTTATTGAAGAAGGGCATTCCTTTCCATTGGGACGAAGCTGCTCAACACTCTTTCGAAGCATTTAAACGTGCCCTCACATCTACCCCTCTGCTTCGGCCACCGAATTATAACAAATATTTCTTATTGTACTTGGCCTCTATGGAGTCAACCATCGGTATGGTATTGGTTTAGGAGGATGATTTGCTCTCAGAATATGTGATTTATTACCTGAGCCGAGGCCTGGTTGGACCAGAACTCAATTATTCCCACATTGAAAAACTTGTGTTGGAAGCAGTTCATGTTGTCCAATGGTTTCGTCATTACATCTTGTTTCGCAAGACCATCGTCATTGTCATTGTGAATCCATTTCAATACATGTTGACATGACGTTTAATTGGTGGAAAGATCAGTAGATGGATAGTTATCCTCCATGAATTTGACTTGTATTTTTTTTCGATGAAGTCCAAAAAGTCGTTGGTATTTGCGGAACTTCCGGTCAAATCAGGTGATTTTATACCCGAAGAGTCGCCTATCAAAGGAGACATGTTTCTGATCACATCTTTGGACCCCTGGTATGGAGATATACTAGTATATCTATAGAATTTGAAGTTCCCTACCTCTGCTTCTCATGATGAGTGTCGTCGTATACGCCATCAGGAACAAAACTATCTCATACTCGAGGACACTCTGTATCGTCGAGGTGTATATTGCATCCTTCGTCGGTGTCTCACTCATGACGAAGCAGAAATCGCGCTTAATGATTTCCACACTAAAGCATGTGGTGGTCATTTGTCTAGGTTGGAAACAACCCAAAAGATTCTGCGATTTGGTTAATTTTGGTCGACGTTAATCAAAGATTGTGTTGAATCGGTCAAGAAATTCCACCCATGTCAGATATCTCTCGAAAGATGAGGGCACACCCAACTCCCATGTTTCCCATCATCATAGTTGGTCCCTTCACTAAGTGGGGGATTGATTACGCTACATGCAACCCTCCTTCCGCAAGGGGGCACCGTTATATCATCATAGCAACAGACTACTTCACGAACTGGGTCGAAGCTATGCCAACGTTTAAAGATGATGGCAAGACCACAACTCTCTTTTTGTTTAACCAGATAATAGCAAGGTTCGGCATCCCGAGAGAGATTGTCACTGACCATGGCAGTCACTTTCAGAACAAAATGATGTCTGATTTAACATCAAATCTTGGGTTCAGGCAAGAACATTCATCACCCTACTACCCACAAGAGAATGGTCAGGTGGAAGTTATGAATAAATCCCTTAAGACTATTTTACTGTGAATGATCAATTCGGCCAGGTCAAATTGGCATTTAATGTTGAACTTGGCATTATGGGCCTACCGAACATCTTTTAAGACTGCAACCAGCTTCTCACCTTTTCAACTCGTTTGTGATTTGGAAGCAGTCTTTCCTATAGAGTGCCAAATTCCCTCTCTAAAATTGGCAGTACAGTTATTGCCAGACACTTCACCGCTTGAAGAGCGTATATTATATCTTGAGCAGCGTCAGGATGCATCCTTGGCTAACGTGGCTCACAAACAAAAATTCAAGTGTCAATATGATTGGTCCATCCATCCTCAGATTTTCTTTGAAGGAAACCTTGTCTTAGTCTATGACCAATATAAGGACCCCCTAGGGGCAGGCAAGTTCAAACCCATGTGGTTTGGGCCTTTCATCGTGAAGGGGGTTCTAAAGAAGGGTTCTTATCTTCTGTTGTACTTTGAGGGAAATTCTTTGGCAGAGCCTAGAAATGGGCTCTACCTCAAGAAGTATTACTCATAGGTGGGTCGTCTTGGGTGACTTCTTGTAACATATGTATAGTCTTATACATTTTTTTAGTTTTGGTCTTTTTGGTTTTATGGACATGTCATTTTTTTATATCATTTTTTTCACTATGGAAAATGTCAAGAGAATCAGAGGTGTTCATTGGGTTTACGGATAGCACTATCCCACACACTCGAAGGCTTGTTTCTGTATCTTGGGTGATTTTCACACCTCAGGGCCAGTTTCTATCTTTAGGAGGCATCTGTTTAGGTGACGCCACAAACAAAGTCATTGAATACAATGTAGTCTTAGAGTTTCTTCGTGATGCTTTGTCGCATGGTATCTCTCACCTCTGGGTCTAATTAGATGCTCAGCTGGTTATGTCTCAGATAAATGGGGTTTACCGCGTTTATGATCCTACGCTACACCGACGGTTCCTTAGGGTATGTCTCTTAGAACGAAGTTTTGATTACATTACGTATATCCATGTTCCTAGGATATTGAATCAAATGAAAGATACTCTAGATAATCATGTATTAGATTGGAACATTGCACACATGTAAGAAAAAGCGCGCACACACACACATGTAAATATGTTTGTAAAATAGATGTAATCCATAAGACGTAAAAAGATGTAAAATATGCATATATATATCAAAAATATCAGAGTACATGGGTGGGTGCAAGAGCCTCAAAAATATGTCCAGTCAGAGTCACGGGCTTATGCATTCAAAAATATACAAAAAGTGCTCTCGGCACGTACGTAGTCTAGCCTAACTAAGGGCGGGGCCTGTTGGCCCTGCCGTAGTGAACAACAATGTTTTCCAAATGTTGAGAGAGCTAGACCTAGGTCTATGTCACCCCAACTACATGAGGTTGCATCGACGGTGGGAGATCCTCGATCTCCTCCATAGGGACTATACGAGTGAGCGGGGTAAGTTTCCGCTCTACCCATCTCAATACTCTCTCAACCTCTCCGACTAGAAGCCCCCTTGCTGCTGTTGTTGGTCCAGCATTTCCCGTTGGTACTGTCTCTGGTCGAGGACATCGCCTAGTTCTCAAGAAGTCTATTGGACGCACTGGTCCCACAAATGTACATAACAGATACGTAAGTGTCAGATACTTTTCTATACAAAAAAAATGATATATATATAAAGACATAAAAATTAAAAATATTTGAAAAGAAAACTTACCCATCTCTCCTCGCTCCTCTCTGAGAGGTACAGGCATGTCAGGATCTCTAGAGAAATTGATCCTGACATAGGGGTAGTCCTCTATTGTCGGAATCTGTCGTGACCACCAGTCAAAAAAACTTGTCATCAAAGGCCTCGATGGTCCTCCCTCCCCCCTGTCACGGAAACAACGCCGCCCATCTTCATAGCATTGGGAGAGAGGCCTCGTGCCCTCGTATAGTCTCTCGAAGACTAAGACTGGGTACCCTCTGGAAGAAAAAGGAGCACAAAATGGTCCCAAAACCAAAGTTTCAGTGCTCCCGTATCCGACACTTTGTTAGTTGTCTCTTCATGCAATCCAGCATGGTGGTACTCCAGTTGAAACTTCGTGCATTTAAGCACTGTACCGCACAATGTATGTGCTCCTGGGAAGCCTAATGTAAATATGTGGATCCAATGATCCGCCCAATGAGTAGAAATATCACCTTTAGTGATAGGTTGTTGATCTTATGAATAGGCACCTAAGAACCTACTTTCTCAGTACCAGCCTCGCAATGGAGTCCAATCAACTCCTCGATGTTGTGAGGCCCGGGGGGGAAAGTACACAAGTTGAATGGGTCCCCTCTCCTCGAGAGACCAGTTAACAAGTAAATATATTCAGTCGTTGGAGGCAACAACTTCCCCTTGAGCATGAATTCCTCTGCATCAGGATGCCAGTAATCTATCAATTCATTTAGCAACCTGGGTTGTGCCCTCATAAACGGACACTGGAAGAACTTTAACAACTCGCATTGTGACAAAACAGCGATAGAAGCAGGGTCCTGGGAGACCAAAAAATCAATGTCCTCATGCTCCCTCTCACTCCAATGAACATACATCCTGCAAAATGACAAGTGGATGGAGAGTTAACTCTTGTTTTTTTTATTTTTCACTTGTTTGAGGGTGTATGCGGGTTGTCTTGAGGAAAGTCGTGTGTGCACGCGGGAAAAGTATCTTATGCCTGCATGTACACATGGTTTGTGCTTGGACATCCCACATACACGCAGGGCTAACCTCTTTAAAGGTCAACACCCCACCCCCAAAAAAAAAAAAAAACACAAAAAAAAATGCAAAAAAGGAGGTAGGAAATGCAAGAGAGGTTAGTATGTACTTACTTGGTCCAAACGGAAGTTCGTTTCGTCCACTGAAGCTCCCGGAATCAACAATTTTGGAAAAGGGGTGTTTTTGACTTTTGGTCAATTCTCAATTTAAAATGGTGATAATGAGATGCCAGTTTTCTATTTATAGATTTTTTGGCCCCTTTTTGTCATTTTTTGGACCCTTTTTGTCATTTTTTCTAGATTTAAAAGCATTTACTATGGTTCTTAAGTTTCTCGGGAGATGTTACAATAAGTGTTACTTTGGGTATTTGGGAAAAAAAATTGAGAGTTGGGTCATTTTTAAAGTTCTTTTGGTAAAAAGTCATTTTTTCAACTTTGTGCATGTAAGATAGGATTCCACCTCCACTTGTTACACCTCGTTGTCTTTTTCACTTTGCCATAGGATCGATCCCACCGAATTGCAAC
>WSFP011445690.1:0-20168 GCA_009831015.1 Picea engelmannii | reverse complement strand
ACATTAGGTGGGGTTAGAGTGGGGGAAAACAACTTTTCAGACCCCCCTCCACTGATAAAGGTATGTAGGTCGGGGGGCGAAAACAAATGAGGGTTGTCGATCGGGAAAAGGGATAATGTCATCAGGGAAGATCTGCATGGAATTTATGCGCTACAAGACAAATTGTCTTGTCAATTTTCCAACTTTGGTTAAAACATATGCGCCATAAAGAAAAATATTTTCTTTCTAACCTTTTGAGCACCAAATATGGAAAGCTACTCCTGAGCACTATGCCATGAAAACATATGCAACCTGATCTGAACGGAATTTTGTATGCAAAAAAAATCTCCCAAAGATCCATACTTTGTTTTTGCCATCAGACTTCAAAAACTAAATGGCTACTTGGGTCAACAAAATTTTAGGCTATGACACCTAGTGATTCATAAGCTAAACCTTACCAATAGATTTCCAAAATAGATAATTGAAAAAACAGATTACCTATATTTATAGGACCCTAACAGATCTGTCCATGTCTTCTCATTTCTTGCGACAATAGAGATTCAACCACGTCTTCTAGTGCTAATTTGTTTGTATTACTCCCTATAGCCACGACTAAGCTATCCCATGAGTCTGACAAAGAACATAATAGGATAATACATTTATCCTCCTTAGTGATTTTAATATCCATAAACAATAACTGGCTTATAATGGTATTAAAAGAATTTAAATGCTCAGTCACTGAACTGCCATCACTCATCCTCAGAAGATACAATTTATTTTTGAGAAATAGCTTATTTCCAAGGGATTTCAACTGGTACAAGCTTCCCAACTTGTCCCACGGTTTCTTGTTCGAATCTTCCCCTGATAAATTCAACAAATTTGAATCTGCAAGACAAAGTTGATTCGTACTCCTTGCTCTTCTCTCAATTTTCTCCCATTCTTCTATCAGCATACCTATTGATGTGGTATCTAGACATACTATTGTCCATTATTCTCGATCTATGAGGAGATATTCAATTTTAAGCTTCCAAAGATCAAAAATTTGGCCATTGAATTTTTCAATCTCTATTCTCGAGATACTCACCATTTTTTAACACAATATCTAGCACAATCTTTAAATATTTCTAACTTATGACTCTTACTAAACCTAGAGTTTAGCTCAGATCCAAGGTTGTTAAACCAAGATTTTATACCACATGTTAGGAAATGAGACACACTTCCACACTAAACCTAGAATAAGAGAGAAAGAAATATTTAATTAAGAAAGTAAATGATACGACAAGCACACAACACAAAGATTTTACCCTGGAAACCCAAACCGGGAAAACTAGCATTCCTTGACCATTCTTCTCCTTGTTGTCTTATTCATTCAAAATAAAAGGTTACATGTCTAACCTTGGTCCACACCTAAGACATAATCAACATCATATCCTCTTGTTTACACAAGAACAACCTTGTATCCAATTTGGCTTACATCTACATGACGAGCAACCTCTAAATTACAGAATCTCAGTGATTAGTCATTCATCATCTAAAGATTCAAGATTCATCGATTAACATTTACAGACTTACAACACGCCTTCTTTATAAGATTTACAACAGGTAAATCCCTAAAGAAAATATGCCCAAAAATTGTTACAGATATTCCATGCAGATCATTGGCTACAAATCTCATGAATCTTAGGATTTTGTTACAGTCGAATACCAAGTTAGATTACTAGTCAACTACCATTTGGCCTTCGTTTAGTCTTCAGTCGGTTTCCACACGGCCCGCCTATCAACCTCTTGTAAGTTGATCTCTTCGACTTGTCTTAGATGTCTTTACCATGTCGAACCACCTTGACCTTCGACTTTGACTTTACCTGGTCGACTAACCTCGACCTTCGACTTGTTGTCAATCCACCTCGACTTCATCTTTACCTGGTCAAACCACCTCAACCTTCGACTTCGACTGTCAGTCGATCCACCTCGACTTTCACTGCAAAGAATATAACTACTTTTTTTAAGTGAGGGTTTTTCTCCTTGAACTTGAAATATTACGAGATGACTGGTTATTTCTCGAGAAAGAACTGTTCAGACCCAAATCTTCATGTTTTCCAAGCATACATGGAAGATTTGATGGAAATAAACAAAGAAGAAGAAAATGTAAGGAGAAAAATTTAAGCAGGGAAATTCATAGAATCTCGGAAAGATAGATATTTGCTTCCTACAGACTCTTGACCTCCATAGAAACTTCTGACTACCAACCTCTTGGTGGTATTTTCTCTTGCCTTTTTAAAATCTGCTCTCAAAACTTCTTGAAGTACATAGGGTTTTCTCCTTCCAGATGTTTCCACATGTGTCCTTTTTGGAATAAATCTCTTTAATTGAATTCCCATCAATGAATTTATATCATTAAAATGTGTGCCTCCAAGTGGGATCGATTTCATCTTTAATAAAATTCATTTAATCAACTTTTATTTCCAAATTTTCAACTTGAATGCTTTAAACAAAAGTGGACCATGTTTTACATTTTTAATCATGATAACTAACTAATCGGGCATGGAAACCATTTTATTATTAATCTTCACTATTCTATATTTCCAACGAGTCCACTTGAGTGAGATTTGGAGTTTTGTATCTCAATTTATTGCCTCAGGAAGTCAAGGTTTCAAACAAATTTACCAATAAATCATGAAAACATAGTTGATTGTTCTTTTAATTTATGGAAGAATTATGGCCAATTTCATCCCTTGAAACCTATTCCATTGTCTTCCTCATTGAATTAGCTTTCCAATGAGGTATTCTTTGCCCAAAATGGACACCTGGATCTTGAGTTATGAACTTTTGAAGGTCGTTGATCAACAATCATTCATCAAATTCATGGATCAATCTTAGCCCTTCATTTTATTCTGCCTCTTTTAATCCCACATGCATTTTGGTAGTTGAAATGTTGGTGTTTATAGTGAAAAATATTCCATACTCTTTACATGGAACAAATATATTATGGAGGTCGAGCCTTAGGAAAAATCATGACTTAACAAAAAGTTTGATGGCCCATGTTGGCAAAGGAGCAGACCCAGGGTTCAATGCTACAACAGCGCACCAACAAAACCCTAACTACTGACCCTTTCGACAACACCTGCAAAGCAGATGAAGTCTCACCTGAGGTATAGGAAGGGGTGGTTGCAGGACTCCAATGTCTACAACCTTATATGGGACACATATATGTGATTGTAACACCTTGACAATGCACTTAGCAATATAGTTCATCAATGTTTAACCAGTATCTACTTCATAGGTAAATACCCTAATTATAGAGCATCACAGTATTCAACCAGATCTAGCATCTAGCAGCACTTAGCATGATGAAACAGATCAGATCTAGTAGATTCAATCATTAATCACATTCACACAGGTTAGATCCAACATTTACTCTCATTATTAAGAACAAAGCAACAACAGATCTACCTATCATTCATCTATATCAAAGCACTAAGCAAGTAAATACATAAACACATCAACACATCGCACAAAGCATTCACAACATAGGATGTACATGGTTCACCCCCACCCTGGGGCTACGTCCACCAACTCTTTGTCTTCTTTATTATCTTTCTTCAATCTTCTTACATGCACAGAGCCTTCAGATCAACTTCGTAGAGGACAGGAGATCTACACACTCTTCACTAGATCCTCCTTCCCCGAGCTAGGTTACAACACAAAGCCTACATACAGTCCCTTACATCCACTTGCACTCAGCCTTACAAACATACACAAATCACTTACAACTATTACTTGCACTCATCACCACTTTCAACTGACTTGTCATTCACACTTAACCATTCATACTCACTACATCGCCTAGCATCCATTTATACATTACAAAATCAGGCCTAAACATGGGTAAACCCATGGGCCGACATCCCCATACCCGTTACATAATCCCAAATCCCAAAAATCCCTAAAAGGGGGTCGAGATCCCACAATCTCTGCTTCTTCTTGCACTCCGCCTTCAAAAGCCTGTCGAAGTTCCAAAAATAGGTCAAACATGACGAAGGATCCTCAAAACTTCGTCAAGGGCCAACAGGCCCCCAACACTCACCTGTGACTCATCCCAAGTCACTCTGATATGGATAATTCTACCTCAAAATCCTCGAGCTAGGTTCGAGCTGCATCGACTTGTTGTTTTTCCACGGCCTCCTGTTCAGTGAACTCTTGGATAACAGCTTCGTTGACAGGTCCCTCTAGGCGTTGTTCTGCTGCAGTGACGACTTGTTCTAGTTCTACTCCTCAGTCTTCGATCTCTACAAATAGTTGGCAAGCCTCATCCTGTATAGGTTGGAGCCTCTGAGTCACTTCCATGAATTTTCTCTAAATGGTGTGGACCTATTGTTGAGTAGTGCACTGCTCTTGGGATCACTTCATTCTTTCAATAGCTGACAGGGGCTTCAACTGCGCCTGTATTGTTTCTTCTTGATACTTCGCCTCTTGGAGTTGTGACTCTAGTGTCTTTAGTTCTGGATTCTCAGTGAGTCGCTCATACATCTAGGCACTGCAATCACTCAGTTGTTTACATTCCAAGGTGAGGTCCTTAATTGTTTCAATTGTGCCTCGAACAGTTGCTTCCCTTTGATCCCTCACATCCTGCGGGGTGTCGGGCGCTGTGCAGAGCTCTAAGTCTATTATTCTTTGCTATAGCTATTGGATAGCTTCTGTGAGCTAGTCTACTTGATGTGCTACTTGGTCTTCTTCCTTTGGCTCTAAGCCTATCACAGAGCGAAGTGCTATGTTGACTACTTCTTTCACTTCGAGTTGCTCTGCGAGAAACTATTCTTTTTCCTGTTGAATTTGTGCTTTCTCCTCTTCAAAATTTGTCTAGAGGGAAAGATTCTCTTGCTCTTCAACTCAACATTGTTCTACGAGTACTTCTTTCACTTGCTTCAAGGCATGGGTGGCTTTTTCTATTTCTTCTAATGTGCGACAAAGGCGAGCTTCGGTCACATCAGCTAGTCGTCAGAGTTAGGCTGGCTCATCTCCCAACTCTGGTTCTCCCGATGGCAGGGGCGCAGTGGACACTGCGCGAATGGACTGAAGGGCCTGTTGTACTCCTCGAAGCTCGACCTCAATTATGTCATACATCTCCTCCTGCTTGGCTTCTTATTTCTACAAGATTTCCTGCAAGGCTTCATTTACAACTACGATGATGAAATCAAAATCATCGACAGTGAACACAGTCTACATCTTGGACAAAGTGGCTCTTGATTTCTTCCGGGAAGAGGGTTTCTTGGGAGAAACCTTCCTCTTCTTCAAGGGATCAGCCTCATCTCTAGGCGGTGTTACTTCACCTTGCTTCTTCTCATCTTCTTTGCCATTTATTTCTTCTACTTCGTCATCACCCCCTTGATCAGGTGATATTAAAGAAGTCTTCTCTGATGCACTCCTTAAGTCTTGGACTTCTTCAGTCTTCTTCCTTCTGTTGGGTCTGGGTGTGTCATTTTCCTTGCGAGCAGCCTTCGAGATATCAAGTTCAGGGTCAGACATCTCTACAGGGTCAGCAGGGATAAGGAGTTTGACTGACCAGTCCTTGTTGATCTCCTCGAGGTCCTCTTCCATGAGCTTGTCATATGATTGAAGCTCCTTCTTATGTTCGTCTGCTTGCGCAGTAATATAGATGAAGTGTCAATATACATGGAACTTCATGAGGGGTCTCAACTATTGTAGGGTGTTCGACGTCATGTGAGGTTCATCTTCGATGGCTCTCTTCAACTGGATATAATATGTCTGAAAAATTGTGTTCGACTGCCACTGTTTTCCCATGTCGCTCGAGTACTAGAGCATGGTGAAATTCGTAGTGAGCGGTTTGATCAGTTCAATGTCCAGGAAGGTATCACCTCCCGGCATCTCCCAAGCAATAAACGTGATGAGGATCAAGAGCCAGCTAAAGTGGAACTCGTAGCCATGATCCTGTGCTTCACGACAGTCCAATTCCAGCTGATTAATTAGGTACTTCGCCCAGTTCATCTGTAGGCCTTCTACACATTTCCTCGCGAGGTCAATTACAAAGCCTGTGACCTGCGTGGGTCTGTTCTTTCTCAAAATCTTTCCTGTGATTAATTGGCATGCTAAGCACGCTGTGCCATTATGGATGGAAGCTACCTTGTAGCCTTGCGTCCCCTTCTCAACATCGTCATATGTATCCTTGATCTTTTGTGATAACGCGTGGTCTATGGCTTTTCCTGGATATAATTCCTGCGGGTCGGGTCTTTGCATACTCAATTCGGTGATCCTATGGATCAGCATCGGATCAACTTTGATACAGTGGTCTAGCCATAAGTAGTCTCCATGGTAACATGAAAGTAGGAGCTTGACACAGGAGTTAACTTCCTGGTGCCTTCCAAAGTGTGGGATTTTCATTACATTCAACAGGGTTGACTACACGAGGTTCATCGTCCATGGCTGGGGGATTATTTTCGAGTTCTTCCCCTTCATCCTGGTCAAGTATTTATATGGGGTGAGCATACTATGGTTCTTGCGGTATCCTAGGTTGAAGTCGATGAACTTCAATGTTGTGATCTTGTCCTGCTGTGCTCAAACTATGCGTATCCCCTTCGGGAGGTACGCAGTAACCATGGTGTACTCAAAATATCTTGGCACACTATCGTGACTCACCGCGCCAGCTAGAGGCGGGATGTAGTCAGGCAGTATGGTCGGGATCAGCTTTGCATTTGCTAGGTCATCTCTGTGCTTGGTTCTCTTTTCTGTGACAACTCGGGATGGCCCGGATCTGCGAGCGATCGACAGAGAGGCTTTCCCTCCTCTCATTGATGACGCTTGAATACTTGCAGACATTACTTTCTCGACCATGAGATCGATGAGAACTTCTTCAACAATTTTCTCCACGGCATTGATCTCATATTACATACATTCTTAGATCGGATGAGTGCGCAAAACAATAGAACTGATGTCGATCTTACTAACCATAGCGTGGTAGCAATGAGTTCTCTCTGATACACTTCGCAAAAGTGTTCTCGGTGCAACAGTCGATGGAATAAGTAGGTAGCAATGTAATGGATCTCTCCAATGGGGGAGAAGCCTTCATTAATTCAGTTATGCTCGTTCTGGTGTAGTCCCAACGGTCTGATGGCGAGCTTCCTGACCATAAATGTCGTTCTAACTGTTCGTGGTGTCAGTCTAATGGTTATATTGTTTCCAACGGCTATATTGCTTTGCCATGGCAAAGTGCCATATGACGATGTTCTGATATCCCGATGAAGTTCCAATTTTGCAAATTTTCCTTCTGCGAAGTTCCCTCTGGAACATTCTGTAACTTTTTGATCTTTGCTCTCTTCTTGTTGAGCTTTCTAGAATTTTTCTCAATGATCTTCATCTCGTTATTCCTCTTTCCATTCTAATTCTTGTCTTCTTTTGGCATAGTAACTTCACGTTGTTGAGATTACTTCATAGGGTGCACGGGTAATACTTCTTCTCTATATGGGGTAGGTGCTTCAGTCTTCTATGAGTCTTCTTGGGTTCTTTCAACTTCAGCATCCAAGTTAAATAGATTCGATATGTTCTCCTATTCCTCAATCAAGTGTGTGATCCTCCTAGTCATGAAATATTTTAATTCTTGTTTTTTCTGCTCTAAGACTTCTTCTTCTTTCCTTCTATAATGATCCTCCTCAATCTAGGGTTTTCCTAGTAACATAGTAAATGGAGCGTTGTTCTCAATAAATTTAACTACCTCAAAAATTTCCTCTGTCAAAGTTCCATGAGCACTCATAGATATCTGGGTAAGTCTTCCACATAGGGTTATCATTTTTCCTCTAAACAATCATATTCCTCCCAATGAAGGAATCATAGCAGGCTTTCCTACAGCCTCCCAAGTTCTTTCTGTCATGACATTCACCTGTGTTTCTTCATCCAGAACATAGTCAATGTCAAAGTCTCCTATTCTTACTTCTATTTGCTCTTTCTCTTTTAATATCTCTGATAGATTAGTATCTCGGTGGTCATTCAGGGTTTCTTTCATATGTAATAGTACAATCTCTGATTCCTTATGGGGTTCTGCCAAGGTCTCAGTTTCTTGACCTTTCTCATGGTCTACTTGTTCCATATTCATTTTTTCAATCTTAGCAATCATTCTAGGGCAATCCAAAACTTCATGGTCCATGGCTTTACAACAAAGACAACTAGATCTTCTACCAGGGAATTCCTTAGCAAGATGTCATGGTCTTCTGCAACTGTAACAAAGGGTAAATCCTCTCTTTCTCTTAAATGATCCCCAACATTTCATGTACTGCGCACTAGGATCATAGTAGTTAACCTGCAAAAAATTCTTTCTAGGATCCTGCATCCATTTGTTAGTCAAAACATTATTTCTATGCATAGGTATAACATATATTTCACTATTCTTATCAGATATACTCAAATCAAACCTTATTTCATCTAGCTATGCCCTACTTTTCAAGCTAGGACAAAATTTATCAAACATACCCATATCCATACTTTAGAAATAAAAATTTCCACTAATATTACCTTTAACAAAGCACAAAGATTTTAGATCTTACCTCTTCTCTTCAGATCAAACTTCTTTTCTTAGCACAGAGCTTCACAAAATAAGTAGAATACTGCGCACTAGGGAAACAGATCTATGCATGGAGCTTTCACAGTTTCATGTTAGATCTTCACATAGAGGTTTTTTTTCCTCAGTTCCAAACAATCACAGTTTCAGGTTCGATCTTCGCATAGGGCTTATTTTTCCTCAGTTCCTAGAAATCATAGTTTTAGGTCCAATATTTGCACAGAGCTTCTTTTTCCTCAGTTCCTAGCAATCACAGTTTCATGTCCCGGAAACGGAACAATTTGTTGGCACAGGGGCAGACCCAGGGTTCAACGCTACAACAATGCACCAACAAAACCCTAACAATCGGCCCTTTCGACAGCACCTGCAAAGCAGATGAAGTCTCACTCGAGGTAGAGGCAGGGGTGGTTGTAGGACTCCAATGTCTACAACCTTAGCTGGGACACAGATATGTGATTGTAACACCTTGACAAAGCACTTAGCAATATAGTTCATCAATGTTTAACCAATATCTACTTCACAGGTAAATATCGTAATTACAGAGCATCGTAGTATTCAACTAGATATAGCATCTAGCAATACTTAGCATGAAGAAACAGATCAGATCTAGCAGATTCAAGCACTAAGCACATTCACACAGGTCAGATCAATCATTTACTCTCATTATTAAGCACAAAGCAACAACAAATCTACCTATCATTCATCTATATCAAAGCACTAAGCAAGTAAATACATAAACACATTGCACAAAGCATTCACAACACAGGATGTACGTGGCTCACCCCCACCCTGGGGCTACGTCCACCAACTCTTCGTCTTCTTTATTAGATTTCTTCAATCTTCTTACATGCACAGAGCCTTCAGAACAACTTCGTAGAGGACAAGAGATCCGCGCACTCTTCACTAGATCCTCCTTCCCCAAGCTAGGTTATAGCACAAAGCCTACATACAGTCCCTTACAGCCACTTGCACCCAGCCTTGCAAACATACACAAAGCACTTACAATTGTTACTTGCACCCAGCACCACTTTCAATTGACTTGTCATTCGCACTTAGCCATTCATACTCACTACATTGCCTAGCATCTATTTATACATTACAAAATCAGGCCTAAACATGGGTAAACCCATGGGTCCACATCCCCATACCCGTTATATAATCCCAAATCCCAAAAATCCCTAAAAGGGGGCCAAGATCCCGCAATCTCCACTTCGTCTTGCACTCTGCCTTCGACAGCGTGTCGAAGTCCCAAAAATATGTCAAACATGACCAAGGATCATCAAAACTTGGTCAAGGTGCAATATCCCACTTGCCCAGTTAGCACCCAAACAACATCCATGTCATCGCCTGGTCAGTACCAAATTTCTTAATATAATAGGTTGCCACATGTATTGGTATCATTAGTTTTCATGTCTGCCACATGTCTTGGTGTGATTGGTCAACATGTCTCGATGTAGTAGGTTGCCAATAAAAGGGAATAAAACTTAGGATATTAGGCTAAGGGAGAATAAGGGAGACGAACGAGAGTGAAGGGGGAAGGGGACATGGGAAAGTATTGGGATTGGATGTAGGGGACTGAGTTAGGGTGTATGGAATGAGTGTAGTGTGAGGGGAAAGGGGAGTGAGTGGACAGAGAGGGGAAAGGAGATCGGGTTTTGGAGTGGAGTGAAGAGAGGGGGAAAGGGATATGGGAAACATACTAAGTAAAGAGAATGGATCGGTCAAATTGAGGGGTCGTGGTATAGACAAGTGAATTAGGAGATAGCCTCAACCCGTCGTGAGAGATACTTAGAAAATTTTCTAAGTATGGGTACAAAATGAAGGTAGCAGAATGTGAGGGTGCATTTCGTAGGCCGCACAAGTTTAAACTAAAGAAAAGAGGCATCGCAAATCCACGACATTCTAAAAGTTTCTAAGTATGGAAAAGGAATCTAGAGAGTAGAGTGGAAGAGTTGAAGATAGAAAAAATGTTAAGTAGGAGAAGATAAGTGAAAGGAATATGAAACTAAGTATGAGAGAAATGGCTAAGGGAATATGAGAGAAATGAGAAAAAAATGCTAAGTATGGGATGAGAGTGTGGAGGGGTAAGAGAGGAAAATGTTTAAGTGTGGATATGGATGGAGAATAATGAGATAATGAGCTACATGAGGAATGGGAAAATGGAGAGGAAAAAGGAGCATAATACTTAGAAAAAAATATTTTTGCAATTATTCAAAGGAAGAATTCTTCTTACAATTATTCAAAGCTCTTCTTGCATGAGTATAACCAACATACAACCTCGGATTTTGATTCCATAAAATGTGTGATGAATATGAGACTGAGGGCTACACCATGAACATATGATCATTCAAAATTTCCTTCTTCTGATATCAATTTTTTTTATTCCAAAGAGCAGAAAATCGAGTTGACAATTTTTTTTATAAACAACTAGCTCCAACTGCAGGACAATGACCCCCTATGGGTTGCTAAGAACACCAAAATCTAACCAGTTTCCTTCTCCATTGGGCCATGGAGTCATCTTCTAACACTGTCTCCATCTAGTAACTGCTTTATTATGAAAAACTTTGACTAAAGAAACAAACTATGTACGCATAAAATCTACCTACCCTAACCTAATTGGAGGAAAGGGACACCTTCAAGTGTAGGTAGATGTCCAATAGATCCATTCAAGCATCCAACTGATATGTGGAATGAAATCCATAATTGGGGAACATAGCGGATTTTCTATCAGGGCATCAAGAGCATGCCCAAAGTGTACTAAAGTAAAACTGAGCTAGATGTGCTCAAAATTTGATTGCATTGCTTGGCCAACAGTGCTTTGGAACCATGATTCAATGAAATGAATTCCTAGTTGCTCAAGAATGTTGTTGTCTTTGGTTGAATGAGGAGTTTCCAATTTGGAAATACTTTCATATTTCTCCTTATCATCGAGTACATTCAAAATTCTTGGTCCATCAACGATATCTTGAAAGGAATCTTCCTTCATGCAATGACAATCGTGCCCATCATTGCTATCAGGATTAATTTCTTCCACCAATTATTCTTGTTGCCAATGTTCTTATGGATTTTCATCATTGAGATGAGGCCATTGCAAACATATTGCAACATTCTCCACATTAGCATGTTGGCTAAAATATCGATGTTCAATTGGTAGAGACTCTTCAATTTCATTCTCAAACTTGCTACCTAAAAGATATTCATATGGAGTATATGAGAATCTTGAATCTTGCACTTGACAATCGGAATTGTCATTTTTAGTTTTAGCAATATGACTTGATTTAGAAAAATATTTCAAACTTTGATTAGGTTTTTTTTTTTTTATTCACTCTCTTCATTGTCTTGTGTCCATATGGGAGAGGGTGGGTGGGCAACAACATTGAAAACTTTTGGGATGAACTTTTCAGCAAATAAAGTTTCCAACACATCCCAACTAGCAATGGTCCCAAGCAATAATGAGAAGAACCATTCATGAGAATCCCCATGCAGAGTTTGTGCAAATAATCGACATGTAACATTATATTCAATGAGATTGAAAACATCATATGTGATTTTGAATCTAAACAAGTGTTGTTCTGCATCCTCGGAAGTATTCCCAAAGAATGTGGAATATTTTTCAATAGGAATATCAGGCATATTAAATTCTACTTCCAGTAGATTTAAAGGGATTCTACACAATCGCCTCCTTCTTTGGGTACATCTTCCTTTTGTTGAGTCTTGTAAATTCATTGATGAGATTGGTGAAGAAGGCAAAGGAGCATCATGAAATGAACTAGGTTCTTTGGTGTATCCACCATGAGGATTTTCTTGAGATTCTTGAATCTTTCCAATGGAGTTGTCAGGGCATTTAAGAATTCTCTCAATGGAATCACCAGGGATTTCATCCTCTCAAATATTTTATTGTTCTTGGTTATTCAAAGATTCTGATATCTGAATTGTGCCCAAAGATCCAAGAATGTTTTCTTTGAGGTCATTCAAATATCTATGAATAATCTTTGTATAAATCTTATGCAGCTAGAACAAGTAGTCTTCTTCTTGAATTTTCTTTTCTAAACTTTGAACCATGGAGACTCTGGTCCCTCAATCAAATTTGAAACAAAGCCTTGGATTTCTTGAGAATAAATCATTCCTTGGCGGAGTCGCCAAAAATGTCGATGTTCAGATTGGTCCAGATCCAAACAGCAACCTCGCGAGGATAAAATATCCCCTTGTGTTTTTATAGAGGTGGTACTCCTCTCTAATATGTTGGAAGGTTCTTGGTATGGTTCTACAATGGATGCAAAGGGTGAATGTTAAAGAGTAAACCTCAAAAGATCTTCCAAGAAATCTTGTATATACAAATATATAACCCTTATGTACAGTTATAGAAATGTGCCAATATACATCATATCATTTAAAGAAAGAAAGGATAAAGTCTGTCAGTAGAGATTTGTGTCCACGAGGTTCTCGAGTCTCCTTTCAATAAACATTATGTCTTTCTTATAAAATAAAATGAACCTGGAATCTGCTATGACTTTTGCAAGATAAAATAAAAATACACAGGTCTTCAAAGAACTTTAAATGAGTACCTCATTCAAATATCTCGTGCTCATAAACTTAGAATTTAAAAAATCATTAAAGCTACACCCCGAAACAGTTCTATGAAGAATAAATTTATAACAATATCCCAATATAACAAGTTAAATCATGTCTGAAACAAGAGAATTGAAACAACTTCAACAAGGTCTCAAATTGAAACAATTACATGACCTGCAAAAAAAAACTTCATCTACTTTTTACAAGCAGGGTTTTGCTCCTTGGACCTGAAATATTACAACATAATTGAATATTTCTAGAGAAAGAATTGTTTAGACCCAAATCTTCCTCTTTTCCATGCATACATGGAAGATTCGATGGAAGGAAACAAAGAAGAAAATGTAGGGAGAAAAATTTAAGTAGTCCAATTCATAGAATCTTGGAAAGATAGACATTTTCTTCCTGTAGACTCTTCATTGTTGTACAAACTTCTGAATTTCAACCTCTTAATGGTATTTTCTCTTGCCTTTTTAAAATCTTCTCTCAAAACTTCTTGAATTAGTTAGGGAAAACTTCTCGAAGTAGTTAGGGTTTTCTCGAAGTTTCCACATGCATCTTTTTTGGAATAAATCTCTTTAATTGATGCTTTATTGAAGTCTCATTAATGACTTTATCTAAAATTCATGCCTCCAAGTAGGACCCATTTCATCTTTAATAAAAGTCATTTAATCAACTTTTATTTCCAAATTTTCAACTTGACTTCCTTAAACAAAAGTGCAATGTGTTTCAATTTTTTAATCGTGATAATGAACTAATCAGCCATGTAAACCATTTTAAAATTAATATTCATCATTCTATTTTTTCAACGATTCCTCTTGAGTGAGATTTGGAGTTCTGGATCTCAAGTTAGAGCCTCGAGAAGTGAAGGTTCCAAGCAAATTTACCAGTAAATCATAAAAACAAAGCTGACTATTATTTTAATTTCTAGGAGAATTATGGCCAATTTCAAACCTTAAAACATGTTCCATTGTCTGCCTTACCTTTCCAAATAGGTATGGTTTGCCCAAAATGGACACCCAGATCCTGAGTTATGAACTTTTGAAGGTCGTTGCTCAACTGTTGTTCATCAAATTCATGGATCAATCCTAGGCCTTCATTTTATTCCACCTCTTTTAAGCCTACATGCATTGTGGTAGTTGAAATGTTGGTGTTTATATTAAAAAATATGACATACCCTTTACGTGGAATAAAGGATATTATGGAGGTCGAGCCTTAGGAAAATTCACGACTTAACATAAATTTTGATGGCCCACTTACCCAGTCAGCACCCAATCAACATCCATGTCATCGCCCGGTCAATGCCACATGTATTGGTATCATTAGTTTTCATGTCTTCTAGATGTCTTAATGTGATTGGTTAACATGTATGACACATGTCTTGATGTAATAGGTTTCCAATAAAAGGAAATAGGACTTAGGAAATTAGGCTAAGAGAGAATAAAGGAGATGGACGAGAGTGAAGGGGGAAGGGGATATGGGAAAGGATCAGGATTGAATGTAGGGGATCGGGTTCGAGTGTATGGAATGAGTGTAGTGAGAGGGTAAAGGGGACTGAGTTTAGGAGTGGAGTGAAAAGAGGGGGAAAGGGATATATATAAAATAGACTAAGTAAAGAGAATGGATCAGTCAGATGGAGGGGTCGTGGTATAGACAAGTGAATCGAGAAATAGCTTCAACTCGTAGTGAGAAATACTTAGAAAAGTTTCTAAGTATGGGTGCGAAATGAAGGTGGTGGAATGTGAGGGTGCATTTCATAGGCCATGAAAGTTTGAACTAAAGAAAAGAGGCATTATGGACCCGTGCCATTCTAAAAGTTTCTAGGTGTGGAAAAGGAATATAGAGAGTAGAGTGGAAGAGAAAAAAAATGGTTAATTAAGAGAAGATAAGTGAAAGGAATATGAAACTAAGTATGAGAGAAATGAGAGAAATGACTAAGGGAATATGAGAGAAATGAGAAAAATGGCTAAGTATGGGATGAGAGTGTGAAGGGATAAGAGAGAAAAATGGTTAAGTGTGGAGATGGATGGAGAATAAGGAGACAATGAGTTGCACGAGGAATGGGAAAATGGAGAGGAAAAAGGGGCACAATACTTAGAAAAATTCTTCTTGTAATTCTTCAAAGGAAAAAAAATTCTTGTAATTATTCAAAGGAAGAAATCTTCTTACAATTCTTCAAATCTCTTCTTGCATGAGTATCTCGGGCATACAGACTCGGATTTTGATTATGTAAAATGTGTGATGAAGATGAGACTAAGGACTATGCCATGAATTGATGGTCATTCAAAATTTCCTTCTTTTGATATCAATTTTTTTTTATTCCAAAGAGCAGAAAATAGAGATGAACAATTTTTTTATCAACAACTAATTGAAAGCAACCTGCATCCCTATCTACCCATCCCTACATAATTTCTTTCCACCAAACAGGGGGTAGGAAAACCACACATATAAAAACCCAAACATACAGGGAAGGGGTCAACAAGGAGAGGGGTAGACAAATAGACTAACTACTTGAAACTAGGCAATCAAAAGAGTGTGTATGCTCACTCTCTGGTTTGAGCAACAAAGAGATAAGATATCATGGTCATGTGAGGATTACGACTTCAACATTCATCACATGCGAGCCATGCAAATGCAAGCTCGCCCTTCAACATTAAGTTGAACCCCAAAACTGAAGGAGAGAGACATTTTTGTGCATCCAACTTCAATAAAGAGAATGGGGTAAGGAGTGATGCATTTAATTTAAAATTATAGGTTATGAAGCATTTTTTACTTGCTCAATTTTATTGCATGTCTCATGGGATACATTTCAAAGCAAAACTTCACAGTGATAAATAATAACCATGATCACTAAAGTGTTGATTTTTTTTCCTTATCCTAATCCCAAAACTCAACATTTAAATTTGTTTTCAAGTCTTTAATAAGCTTTCCAATCACAAATGATTCTTTTCTTAACACTGTGTTGATGCCCAAAAACGCAACATAAAATTCTTGCCTGCAAATGGGTTGCAATGCATTATTACTTATGTATATTTATTAATAATACTAAATAGGTGGGACCCCTTTTGAAAAATAATAAGAGAAATGGCTCCTCTTGTTGCGCTCATGATTACATTACGAGAAAGATTTTACAGCTTGAGAATAAGGAGGGAGATCCTAACTTGTTTCTATGTGCAATTGATGGATGCTAGGTGTGTAGCAATTTGATGTTAAATGGAGAAAATGTTATTTCATTAGATATTTTAGTTTATTCTTGCTACACCTAGACTTTGATATATTACTCAAACTCTAAGCACAAGCCACATGCAAACTCATGGTATATTTATATATATGGACAAATCATTATTATGTTGAATGGTAATCCTCCACTAGCAAGGTATGCGAGACATGTTTATTTTGGTATTAAGTGTTAAATGGGAATATTAGTTATGAAAATACATGAGGGAGGCCCGATTCAATTTTGAATATGGAAATGATATGTTATGTTGGATCTACGATGGTTGATATTGTGTATGGAACAAGGTCTTGGAGGCTAAGTGTGCTCCATAGTTGGCCATGGTTGATGGAATCTAATGTGGAAAGAGGGGAAGTGATGTGCATTTACTGCACGTCATTCTTACCCTACCTCAAACCCACTACCTTCATTATTCTCCTTGCATTTGTTTTGGTTGATCTAGTTATTGGCACCTCCATTGTGCTCGGCCTTGGCAGAAAAATAATTGTGCTCTATTAATTTTTTTACATTCTTCTTACAGGTATGGTATTTTACCTATTCATTCATGGATTGTTAGCTCTGCTCTAGATAAAATCGTTTTCTTGGCTCTTAGAGTTTGCATGCAGAATGTGTTTGTTTTCCAAAGTTTACAGTGAATTGTTTGTGGGCATTATGGCCCTGTAACATGCATTTCAATTTGTGTTTCTTCTCGTTTGCATTTAAGTGTTTCAAACTGGAAATATCATTCAATATTCTTTTATGTTTGAGGTATGTGGTTGTGTTGCGCTTGGAGAAAATGTTGGTATTGATATGGTATGACTATTGGCAAACGTCTTATGGTGAATATGTTCAGTTTCACTCATTTCTTGTGACTAAATTTTAAAGGGTTTTCTATGTAAAAGAAAGAAGAAAATAACAGTCGGGTTTTGTGACTATTGTATTGTACCCTAACCTTGTTAGAAAAACAGGATCGTGAAGCAATAAATAAAACAAATGCACAAATAAAACACAGAAGATACACAATACAATAATGACACGGATATATGTGGTTCACCCAGTGTGGGCTATGTCCTTCCTTTATTGTTATCCAACAAATGAAGGGATACAACCTACAACACACCTGATGTAACTTCCTCTTGTTTCTCTCATATCCTCCTCACTCAAAATATAATATTCACAATAATACATAGCCGCAATACATTTCCCTCGTAAAAGAGGGTTTCTCTCTAGGGAAAAAAACCTAACACGACTTCTACCGTCAAATCTGTGACCTTATAATGAACGGTCCAAATTTACTATGAAATTACAATATACATTTACAAGGAAAATTTTCCTCCAAGGGGATGCTTCCCCCCCCCCTGCACTCCCCCACGTGGAGGGGTGTACAGTCTTCCAAGGTGTAAAGTCTTTGTGGAATATAAACATGGCTGAAAGAAAATACCTATGAATCAGAAAGATAATCAGGCTCCACTCTCCCACCTGGAGATTGATATCAACAACTCCACCACTATTGTATTTGTTGGACTATGATCCTTCTTGGACCTGGCCAATTTCTCATCTTCACCTTCATGCTTGAAGACCAATTGAAACTGAGTAGGAACTCAATTTCTCCCCAGTTACTCCCTTTGTTAACATGTCTGCAGGATTTTGGCTCGTGTGTAACTTTTCCAACTTCAAATGTCCATCTTCCAAAATAGATCATATGAAATGGTACCTCAATTATATATGCTTATTATTCGAATGGATGTTTGAGTTCTTTGCAAGATGAATGGCACTCTCGTTGTCATAGTACAACCTGTCATTCTCTTGCTTCTTTCCCAATTCCTCCATAAACCTCTGTAACCAAATCATCTCTTTAATAGCCTCTATAGTAGCAACATACTCTACCTCTGTTGTTGAAAGTGCAACAAACTTTTGCAGTTTCAAAATCCAACTTATTGTTCTTCCACCTATAGTAAAAACATACCATGTGGTGCTCCTCCTGCTATCTTTATCACCTGCCATATATGAATCAACATGTCCATGTAGAACAGTGTCTGAACCTCCAAAACATAATGCATGAGTAGCAGTACCTCTCAAATACCTAAGAATTCACTTTACTGCCTCCCAATGTTCTTTACCTGGATTGTTCATACACTTTCTCACAACTCCCATTGCATGTGCAATATCTGGTCTTGCGCAAACCATCACATACATAAAGCTGTCAATTGTTGATCAATAAGGGACCTTGGACATGTATTATATCTCCTCATGTGTCTTGGGACACATTTCCTTAGTTAATTTGAAATGGTTGTCCAAAGGTGTACTAATTGGTTTTGCATTCTGCATTCTAAACCTCTCCAACACCTTCTCTATGTACTCACCCTGAGACAATGTCAATTTGTGATTTTTCATGTCTCTTGTTATTCTCATACCAAGGATTTTATTTGTAGCACCCAAATCCTTCATCGCAAATGAATTAGCTAATTTCTTCTTGATCACATTTATATCCTACATATTAGACCCTGCAACAACCATGTCATCTACATATAGTAGCAAGATAATATAGCTTCCATTTTCTAGCCTTTTAAAATAAACACAGTGATCATAATGACATCTACTATAACCTTGTTCTATCATAAACCTGTCAAACTTCAAATACCACTACCTTGGAGCTTGCTTTAGGCCATACAAGCTCTTCTTCAACCTGCATACCAAATTATCCTTCCCTTTGACCTCATACCCATGTGGTTGTTGCATATAAATGTCTTCCTCCAAATCCCCATGGAGAAAAGTTTTTTTTACATTTAATTGTTCAAGATGCAAATCTTCTACTGCCACAAGACTTAAAATAGTCCTAACTGAAGTCATTTTAAAAAAAGGAGAAAATATTTCATCAAAATCTATACCTTTCTTTTGTGCAAACCCCTTTACAACAAGTCTAGCTTTGTACCGCTTTTTGCCTCCATCTTCTTCCTTCAACTTGTAAACCCATTTATTATGCAATGCTCTTTTTCCTGCATGCAACTGAACCAAATCCCAAGTCTAGTTATTTACCAGGGAATCCATTTCCTCTTTCATGCCTTGTTCCCACTTCATTTTAGTTTCTACCAGCATTGCCTCTTCATAACATGTTGGTTCACTAGAATCCGTCAAAAATAAATAATACAATGAAGGAGAGTATCGTTTAGGGGGTCTACTTAACCTGGTAGACCTTCTAACAACACTTGCAGGAGTTTGAGGTACATGTTTCTCCTGTTGTTGTACATTTTGATTTTTCTGGTACCTTTGGAATTTCTTTTTCAGTGATCTCATCAAGCACTATGTATTCTGGTTTTTATTTTTCTTGTATCTTTCCCTGCAATTCATCTTTGTACATGACCTTCTCATTGAATATGACATCTCTACTCCTAATGATTTTGTGATTTTCATAATCCCATAAGCAATAACTGAAATCATTAACATTGTATCCAATAAAGGTACACTTCATGGATTTTGTCTCAAGCTTTGTTCTATTTTCTTTATCAATATAGACAAATGCTTCACAATCGAATGTCTTCAAAAATGAATAGTTTACCTTTTTACCTATCCATGCCTCCTCTGGAATTCTACCATCCAAAGAGCTTGAAGGTCCTCTATTTATTAAGTAAACAACAATATCTACAGCATATGCCCATAACTGTAAGGGCAGACCAACATGTAATCTCATATTCCTTGCAGGATCCATGATTGTCATGTTCATCCTTTCTAACACACCATTTTCTTGTGGTGTTCTTGGAACTGTCTTCTCTCTACGAATCCCATGGTATGAACAGTAATCATCAAACTCCTTGTTGCAATATTCACCTCCATTGTCTGATTTGA
>ML870360.1:0-20169 GCA_009831015.1 Picea engelmannii | reverse complement strand
ATAATGACTATCCTCGATATTACTTAACCACTAAGCTATAATAATTTTTGCCACCCCTTCTAAGTCAAAAAGAAAATAAATAGAAAAGATCACCCATTAATTTTAATTATTATATTTTTTAATAAATTCATTTCACATTAAAAAAATCATAAAATTGAGTTTTATTGAATAGTAGTTATAATTATGTCGTTAAAAAAACCCAATCTTTGGGGTGAATTTATATAAAGCTATATTTTATTTATGTATGTTGCTCTACAACATGTGACAACTTGGTTGTAAATACTACAAAACAAATGTTTCAACCCACCTAACCAATGTTTCTACCCAAACATTGTAATTCCATCAGACATTAAGTCATATTCTTCCAATCATTAGCCTCATGTACCCTCTTCCCATCATTCCATGGATGCACAATATACATCACCCGGTCAACCAAGGTAAGGGATAAACAATTTCGATTCATTTTTAGTTTTGTTTGTCAAATGTAATCAGGACAAAACACTAACACAACCTAAAATACATTGAAATGTACACAATTTCCACATTGCTCTTATCCCTCACAAAGTATCTCACTTATAACTAGTATCCCAATGTAAACTCTCTACACTATGAATTTCTCGTTCCAAAATACAATTCACACACACTAGGCAAACAAAAAGAGAACTTTAATGTTTCTTGGTGGGTGGGTTAGGGAGTTAAAGGGTTAGCAAATGCTTATGTCTCTGCGTTGGAGGGTTAGTCTCTACATCTCTACATATGTTGAACTTATGCGTGTATATTTTCAATGTTCATGTCAAATTATGCATATATTTTATTCCATGGATTTTATGTACTTAATAGTGTGTCATTGTAACATATCTACAGGACATATGGCTTCTGGTGAATATTCCTTGGACGATGACACTAGACATAGGGAAAGAGAGGAACATGAGAGAAGAAAAGGTAGAAAATTGCAATCAATGAAGGCAACACAAACAATAAGACCTCGGTGAGTTGTAATTACATATTGTATGATTGTTATATAATATTGAGAAATATATATTTATTTTATGAAGAGTTGCATTTGTAATTCTAAGTGTTGCTTATTATAGTCTATTTTGTGTTGCATAAGATCTTAATAAAAGAACTTACATCATTTCTAAAGGCTATAATAGAAAAAGAGAGATGATGCCTAGATATGGATTACTTGTATTCGGTGCAGCAAGGAGAAAGCTCCAAGGGTCTTACTCGTAGTATATATGAGCACGACATATACTACATTTTTCATGGCACTTATTTGTTCTATGATGTGCTTATTAATATCCAAGCACATAGCACATAGACGAGAATGAACAAAAACAAATATCTATCTCATTGGTAGAAGATAGAGAAAATGCATTCAATTATGATGATATGCAAGTTACTAATGAAGGATATATTTTAAAATTTGGTAGTAGTACAATTGTCCATAATCGAATTTTTGACATAGTCACGAGGGAGTGGTTGAAGTAATACCACAAAAAATGGGTAGAAATAAATAGTACTAGCAAGCAAAAAGCACTAGAACATTTGCATGCAAGTTTCCCAAACTTACAATTTAGTGATAAATGGGCCCTTCTTAGATTCTTCGAAACTGTCAGGAGAAGGGGAGACCATATTAGGTGAAATATGTTTAAATTTGTCTTCTATATGCTCACTTATGTTTCTAGTCCTCTACCTTTTATATTTCATTTTGTATCATCACTGGATATTATAGGTGACTTCATTTTCTGTGGTTTTGAACAAGTTTAGTATGAACGTCACAATGCTCACTAAGTAAGGATAAGACTATAAAAAAGACCATCTAATATTGACAAATTTGTATTTTAAAAAATCTCGAACGATTTCAAAGAGATCTAGAGAATTACTGAAGAGAATAAAGCATGAGCACTAGACCCTGAGGCACCACAAAAAAAAATCCACAAAGGCAATAAAAAATATATTATTGTAGTTATTTATTTTGATATGTTTTAAACTTGTTATCTTTCTTCAATTTAATATTGTAGTACCATGGACATACTTTTTGTGGTCATTTTCTAGACATTCATAAACTTAATTGATCTTATATTTTCTTATATACAATCACGAATGGATACAAATAATTTAATTGTTACACATTCTTCAGGTCAAGCGAGGAGGTCTATAGATCCGTCTGAGCCCCCCTACATGCGTTGACCTTGAGATCATTTTCGCATGGTAAACCATTTTCCTTAGTTATGGATCTAGCTTCTAGAGGGGGGCATCCCCTTCCAAACCTAGAAGTAGCAGCTTTTAGGGCTTTAGCTTCAACTATTGGGAAGTCAGTAAAATTCCAACCCTCTAGATTCGTCAAGAAATTGGATGTAATTCTCGATGTTCTGCTTCCTTCTATAGTGTCTCATCGTATGGCACTGGACTTAGTGAAATAAGCATAGTTGGATAGTTTACAAGTGTATGGCTTTCTCCTAGTGCAATTACAACTTGGGTTCAAAGGAACTCGAAAGTGCTAATGAAGGGCAAGTTAACCCATTACTTTTGTGTATGGGGCTTCTATGCCTTTTTGTTTGAGGAGAAAGAAAATAGAGATATTATCTTCCATAATGTGTCATACTTTGTTGGATTTAGAGGTATGTATTTGAACATATGAAATCCATATATCAACCCAAAACACAATGTGTCATGAGTAGTTCCAGTATGGGTTCACTTGTTGCATATGCCACAACATTTTTGGAATGAAGAGACCATGCACTGCATAGACAATACGCTGGGCAGGTACATTGATAGATCTAAACCGAAGGAATGCATGTTTGTGTGTACATGCATTTGTGTGGAAGTAGATTTGGAAAAGGGTTTGCCTGAAGCCATGCAACTATATATGGACAACTAAAAGCACATACGACTAGTAGACTATGAACAACTCCCCTTCTACTACAAATT
Source organism: Picea engelmannii (assembly GCA_009831015.1). Classification (NCBI taxonomy): domain Eukaryota; kingdom Viridiplantae; phylum Streptophyta; class Pinopsida; order Pinales; family Pinaceae; genus Picea; species Picea engelmannii. Next base: position 17,235 of record ML870360.1, on the reverse strand, counting down.
TTGCCATGAGTATGGCTAGTTTGTGAAGGATTGCAGGAAAAACAAAAACTCAGGTGGACCAACTAAATTAGGAGAAGGAAGAGCGTTGGCAGCAAGTTATAAGAAAAAAATTGAATGTGAAGCAAAATGTTCCTCCTTCGATCTCCAAGCTAGCACCAATAACATTGGGTCAATCAAGACCCTCGAGATTAAGGCAGCCAAATCAATAATCTAAGGCGGTTGAACACAACAAGTCTCATCATTAGGAATTGACAAGGAAATCCCCAGATTTATTGAAGGTAGGAGACACCAATCAAGGATTGAATAGGTATGACGCCCTAGCTCAAGAAGAACTTATGTCATCCCTCAGGACATTAGTAGCAACCAAAGCAATTACAGGGATATCCTTTTCAATGTCGGTGATTGAAGAAAACCTAGAATTGCTACCCTCCCTTGGAGAAAAAATTAATATATCAGATTGTTAGGATGAGATAGATCAATCACCAAAAAAGCCAATGTATACATCTAGAAACTTTACCAGGAAAAAATCCAAACAACAAAGAAATGAAGAAGAAAAGGAAGAGGATGATGCAAAAGAAAAGTTGCTCGAAAAATTAGGAAGAAAATTGGCCAAAGAAATAAGGGAAGAAATTGCAAATAAGGAAAAACATTTGGGCACCCAACTATTGAAAGATCCTTAGGATTAGGGGCAAGAAACATAATGAAACTAGGATCCTCGACCTCATCTACTAGTGAGGTTCCAAAAACATCTAGTAAGTAATGATCATTGTCTATTGGAATAGTAGAGGTATGGGAAGCCGGTTCAAAGCTGAATCAATAAAGAATTTTGTAAAGAGTGAAAAACCTCCTACTCTAAGAGACAACATTAGAGGCCTCAAAAGAAATAAAAAAATGTAAACTTCAGTGGGAAGGATGTGAAGGAAAGGTAATTAGTTCTAGAGGTGCATTAAAGGACCTCAATTTGCCAATGAATGAAAGTTGTCAAGATCTTGTGCTCTCAACCATACAAACATCTACTAATCTGACCATGATTTCAACAACCACTCTAGTTCAAAATGCATGACTTCAATAATAGAAGTCTTTCTATTATGATACTTTGAAAATTCATATATGCTTCCTATAGATAGTGTGTCATTTATTTATGTTGCTTTACTATTTGTTAGTTACCAAGTTCATGGTCATTTAATTATTAGATCTAACCATGTGCTACATAATGATGGTGTATTGTTTGTTTATGTCACATTTGTAAGCTTTAATTACCAACTTGAGAGGCATGTAAGTATTAGAGCCATTAGCCACTTATTTTTAATAGATCAATAAATGGTAAATATAAATGTGTGCAACAATAAGGAGCTTAAGGATACAAAAAAAACTTCCACCAAGAGGCCCAAAATTCAATCTCCACCAACGTTCAAATTAAACATAATGTAATTGAACTAGGCAATGGCTACATATGACATCATTATAATGGAAAACCATACTATCCATCTATAGATCTTTGGTCGGTGAAATATTAGTCGATATATAAACAAGCACATTATGTATGTGAACTTATAATAATAATAAAATGTTATTATTGCATCGAGAGGCACTCTATAACCTAGTGTAGGGAAGATGTTTACACATACATAATGTACATAACAATACATTAAATAGTAATAAAAAAACAAAATACAAGTTGGTTTAATTACACTTTGAACAATTACACGTAAGTCAGCTCCACTACTCACATATCATACACACATTTTTCTTTAAAAGAACATTAGTGTTTAATTAAAGGTTTCAAATAATATAATCAAAATATATTATGATTTATTTATGTGTGTGTATGTCTATAATTAATTTTTTCTCTTAAAATTATATTATTGTTATAATGATAATAATTTAAAATCATATAATTGTATATATTTAAATTTTTTAATATATAATATAATATTTATAAACCAACCTAGATCCATCTTAACCCATGATCTATCAAGCACCGAGAGGGATCAAATATCTCAATGTGCAAACCTTTCCTCAAGTTTTTGTAATGCCATGTTTTGACCTAGGCACTTAGGATTACTTATGGCCTAATTTTATTTTCATTTTCTTATTATTTTTGGAACACTATTAACATTGGCACTAAAGATTTTTTGAGGTCCTAACAGGCTGCCAACTAGGTATGTCTTTGACCTCAAGTTGTCTCTAAGTTTTTGTTGTCACACAAGTATTTGTTGTTGTTTTATAACAACAAATTGATCAGGAACTTTACTGTTGTTTTGTTAAGGTCACATAACCTTTTAAGGTGCTATAGCATGTAGTTTTAGTAGCCAATAGGTTAGTACATGAAAGCATTAAATATGTAACACACATCTAGATATTTAGAACTGAAATAATGTTGTTCTAAACTCTAGCATACATGAAAATGGACACAAAGGTTTTTGGTCAACACGACCCTGGACAAAACCGCCCCCGAGGAAAACCAGTTTGGAATATGAATCTATATATGTGATGTAAAGAATGTGAGATACAACAAGTACATCAAACAAATGAACCCGATACAATGGCAGCCCCTCTCAAACTGTTATACAAGTCCAAGAAGGTAGATGCACCCAAGCATGGTGTGCCCTTCTCCTTTGTTGCCCAATCTCATTGAAAGCTTGTGCCCTTGCTCCTTGAAGCTCTGTTGTAGAAACCCTTGCACACAACTCTAAACAAGTGTGCTACCTCTCCAACAAAATTGTCCTCAAGGAAATCTGACAGGTGCAAGTCATCCTTGCTATAAGTGCGTCGTCCTCAAAACAAGCATGTACACCACAAAATAATGGAAGCCAAAGCCTCCTAGAGCCCTCCATGGAAGGAGGCGCCCTTGAAACCCTCATCCTCTGCTTCCATCCTCATCTCCATAGCGCTACTCTTTCTCTCTAAGTGAACATACGAGTGAACAAGCCTCTCTTGGCCCTATGCGCCCCTCTTGAACCTCCATAAGGAAATCTAAAAGATGGATGGATGAGATCATCCCATCCCATCTCTAATCAAAGGTTGAGATCATCCCACAATAATCTCACTCACAACCCCACTTTGGTTTAAGTTCCCTAAGTTCACTTTATGTCTCCTAATTCACCCACAAAGTGAATTGATAGTCATTTTAGGCTAAAATAACCAAATTTCACTTTTGACTTAAATCTCCTAAGTCAAAGTGAAACTAGACATAAAGTACAAGGTACATAGTACCAATGTATTTTCCACTTGTGGTTAGAGGATCCAAACCACAAGGGGGCCACTTCCCAAGGTACACAAATCTCAACACTCCCTCTTACCGAGGAAAGTGTTTCTCACCAGGCCCATCTTGTCTCTGAAGTAGACATGTTTTCCCCTTGGCAGGGCCTTGGTGAGAATATCTGCAATCTGCTCGTCAGTCGGTATATATTGTAACTGTACTGCCCCTCTCTGAACCCAATCTCTGATGAAGTGGTATCTAATCTCTATATGCTTCGACCAATCATGAAAAATTGGATTCTCAGAGAGTTTGATACAACTTTGATTATCGCATTGAATGATGGTCAGAGGCAACTCCTGACCAAATAATCCTACCAACATCTTACGAAGCCAAATGGCCTCACAAATGGCTTGAATGGTTGCCATATACTCTTCCTTAGCAAAACTCAAAGCAATTGACTTCTGTTTCCAACTATACCAAGAAACAAGTCCTAACCCCAACCCAAAATAACACCCAGAGGTGCTCTTCCTGTCAACAACACATCCTGCCCAGTCTGAGTCTGTGTAGCCAACCAAATTGATTCCATCACCTCTAATATAGTCTAGGCCATAATCAACTTACCCTACAATGTACCTCAACACATGTTTTGCCCCAATCCAGTGAACGCTCCTCGACTCTACCATATGATGGCTGAGAGTGTTCACGACAAAACAAATATCTGGTCGAGTGTTGACCGGATACATCAGTGAACTGATCAATTGTCTATAAACTATAGCATCCACCAACTCGGAATCTGAAACGCTAAGCTTCTTCCAGTTGGTGACCATGGGAGTAGACATAGGCCTGCAGTCCTCCATCTGAAACCTGCTCAAAATATCTACAACATACTTCCCTTGTCCAAGGAAGATGTGACCCTCCTCCTGCCATACCTCCATACCCAGAAAAATAATGCATCAATCCGATGTCACTCATCTCAAACTCGGAAGCAAGTCCCATATTGCACTTAGCTATGAGATCCTCTGCACCTGTGATGAACAAGTCATCCACATACAAAATGAGAATGAGCATGTCCCCACCTCTAATGATGTAATAGAGGTTAGGATCAACATCGCTCTTCTCAAATTGAATGACTAGATGGAAAGGAGTGAGCTAATCAAAGACGTAGTGAAGTGTCTTCCCGATGGGTATGTATCAATGTGTGAATACCAAGCTCTGGGAGCTTGCTTTACACCATATAGTGTCTTTCTTAAAAGGCACATGTGAGACTCTCTCTCACTCACATCGAACCCCTGTGGTTTCTCAATGTACACCTCCTCCTCTATAAATCCATTGAGAAATGCGGTCTTTACATCCATCTGATGTATCCTCCAACCCATCTCTGTCGCTATGGCAATAATACTCTTGATCGAGGTGTATCTCGCAACTGGTGCGAATGTCTCATCATAATCGACTCCCTCTACTTGAGAGAATCCTCGCGCCACAAAACGAGCCTTGTGTTTCTCTATGCTACCATCTACAACATACTTGGTTTTGTACAACCACCTCGAAGTCAAAATAGACTTCCCCGCTAGCCTCAGAACCACCTCCTAAACATCATTGCGCATAATGGAGTCATACTCCTCCAGCATGGCCTCTTGCCAAACTTGTTGGTCAACTACCTGCGCAAATGTCTGTGGCTTTATATTTGAGATACTCGTCACCATATCCAAATAGGACCCAAGCCTTACTGGTGCTTTTCTCTCTCTGAACTGTCTCTTGGGCTCTCCTACGTTCTCCTTGACTTCCTTCAGGGTTTTCTGAAACCATCTCGGTTTCCTCTTCCCTGAAGCAGTCAAAGGAGAAGTAAGATCTCCCTGCCTGAGAGTATCTGCCTCAGGGCAATTCCCAACACTCTGAGACCCTGAAGCCTCTGCACACTCTGCCCGAACCCCATGTGACTGTGAACCTGAAGTTGTGCGAGGTGACCCTGTCACCCCTGAAACTGGTGTACCGGAAACCTGAGATTTTTCTCCCTCTAAGACATCAATATGTGCCTCTGCATCATCCTCAACATTGACTCTCGACTCGAGAGATCTCTGAAAATCCCTACCCTCCTCAAATTTAACATCTTTTCTCTTCAACACTCTCCACAATGATGGAATGGAAATCTGGTGGCTTTGGAAACCTTTGAGTATCCAACTAGAATCCCCTGTTGGGCTGTGGGGTCTAACTTTGTCCTCCTCTCTGAGGGGACATTAGAATAAGTCAAGCAACCAAAAATCGTGATGTGCTTGACATCGAGCCTCCTACTAGTGAAGGCCTTCTCATAAGTCATCTTCCCCAAAATCCTATGGGGGATTTTGTTCTGCAGGTAAATTGCAGTAGCACTTGCCTCTGCCCATAGGTATAGAGACAAACTTTGATCATGCAACATAGATTTCGTTGCACCCGTAATCACCTTTTTCTTCCTCTTGGAAATCCCGTTCTATTGGGAGTTGTAAGGCACGATCATTTGTCTTCTTATCCTTGCACGGGTACAGAAGTATACAAACTCACTGGAGGAATACTCACCTCTGTTATCTGACCGCAAGACCTTGATCCTCTTTCATGTTTGGTTCTCCACAAGAGCTTTGAACTCTTGGAACCTATTGAAGACCTCATTATTAATCTTCAAGAAATAGAACCAGGTCTTCCTAGAGTAGTCATCAATGAATGTGAGATAGTACTCATTACCACTCAAGGACGCCCGAGACATAAGCCCACGCACATATGTGTGTACTAAATCTAGTACCCCAGCTGACCTGTTGTCACTGCTGGGAAAAGAAGCCTTGGTAAACTTACCAAGCGCACACCCTCTGCACACATCATGATGCTCTGAACTAAACTATGGCACTCTTATCACAACCTCTCTCAGTCCTCCAAGATCCCCATGATGAAGGTGAGCCATCCTCTGAAGCCATAAATCACATAACTGACTATTGTTGTCGCTACTCGCTGCCAAAGCATGAAGTGGTTGAAAAAGAAATCGGAACAATTTTCCATTTCTCACTCCAATCACCTGCCCCGAGGTGAGACAAGACCCCTTAGGGTGTATGAGGACCTCTGTCACTCTGAAGGACACCTCAAGACCCCTATCCTGGAGAGTGGAAACGAAGATCAAATTCTTCTTCAACCCAGGGACATAGAGAACATACCTGAACGAAATAGGTGGCAAGCCATCTATGTGAAAGGTAACTATGCCACGCCCAACAACTATGACTAAGGTGTAATCACCAAGAGCAATCTCCATCTTGATCTCTGTATCTATGAGATCAATAAAATGCTCCCTCACACTAGTCATGTGGCTCAAATCCTCGATGTCTATGTATCCGATACTGGGTGGCGTCTCAACTGAAGTGCAACAAATAAGGAAGGCACACTCCCTCTCAAACTGTGTCTGAAACTCTGCCTCCTCTGCTATAGTTGTCGTACCACCCTTCTTCTTCTTCTTGTTACGACACTATCCAACATAGCACCCCATCTACTTACAAGCAAATCACTTCACTTTGCTCATATCTTTCTTCTACCCAGTACTGCTCTCTCCCTGTGGCTTGGCCCCAAAATTGGGACCTGGTCCTGCACCCTTGCCGACCTTCTTCTTGCCCTCTGTCCAAAGAGCAAGATCCTCATCGCCCTGAGATATCCGTTGTTGTCTTGAATTCTCTAAGATGTGTCTCGTCTCCTCCTGTACGAAATCATCCCAAAGTCTCTCCCAAGTAGGCATAAGCTCTTAGGAAACAATGCATTGAACAAATGGACCCCATGGTTTGGAGAAGTTGTTTAAATCTATCCTCACCATAAAGTCTGGGTCCATTATCTCTCTGACGGTTGCAAGCTCATCTCTAATCTCTATGAATCTTCCAAGGTAAGAAGTAACTGACTCAGCATTGAGCATCTGAATGCTCCTGAGTCACTCCTGCAGAACCATCTTTTGGTTATGGTTAGAGCTCTGGTAAAGCTTGCACAAGGATGCCCACATCTGAAATGAAAAGTCTTTACCAATCAAGTGGGGTATAATGTGATCCCTCACTGCACCACATATAGTCCTCTTTTCCTTATTGTTCCTCTTCCTAAACTTTGCCATCAACACGGGAGCAGTAGCAGGAGGAACAACAACGAGACCCTGAACTATATCCCATAGTTCTAGGTCCTCTAGGAAAAGATAAGTCTGGTCTTCCAAGGGAACCAATTGCTAGCTCTGACTAGCCTTTCCTCTGCTTGCATCTATGATATTGACATGACTGCCCACTGTACCCACTCTGATGCTGCAATTGCAAAAGAACACTGCCTCACTCCTGTCAACACAGGTGTGAAAAGAGGCAATAGAACTACAACCTCACTCCTAGCAAATAGGTGTGAAAAAAGGTTGTGAAAAATCAGCCTCACTCCTAGCAAGTAGGTGTGAAAACAGGATGATCAATTTCCACAAACTGTCCTACAACTGTCCACAAAATTTCTGCCAACAAGCTGCTACAAATCATTGTCAAGTAGTTGTCAAGAAATCTGCCCACAAGCTGCCAAGAACTGTCTCGAAATGTTGTCCAAAAATCAACAAGATTTAGCCACCAAGGGCTCTGGTACCATGAATATTTTTTGAGGTCCTAACAGGCTACCAACTAGGTCTGTATTTGACCTCAAGTTGGCTCTAAGTTTTTGATGTCACACAAGTATTTGTTGTTGTTTTATAACAACAAACTGATCAGGAACTTTATTGTTGTTCTAAACTCTAACATACATGAAAATGGATGCAAAGGTTTTTGGTCAACATGACCCTGGACANGGAATATGAATCTATATATGTGATGTAAAGAATGTGAGATACAACAAGTACATGAAACAAATGAACCTCATACAATGGCAACCCCTCTCAAGTTGCTATACAAGTCCAAGAAGGTATATGCACCTGAGCATGGTGCACCCTTCTCCTTTGTTTCCCAATCTCACTGAAAGCTTGTGTCCTTGCTCCTTGAAGCTTTGTTATAGAAACCATTGGACAAAACTCTGAACAAGTGTGCTACCTCTCCTACAAAATTGTCCTCAAGGCAATCTGACAGGTGCAAGTCCTCCTTGCTATAAGTGGGCCATCCTCCTATAGTGCGCCCTCCTCCAAGCAAGCATGTACAACAAAAAAACAATGGAAGCCAAAGCCTCCTAGAGCCCTCCATGGAAGGAGGCGCCCTTGAAACCCTCATCCTTTGCTTCCATCCTCATCTCCATAGGTCTACTCTTCCTCTCCAAGTGAACATAAGAGTGAATGAGACTCTCTAGGCCCTATGCGCCCCTCTTGAGCCTCCATAAGGAAACCTAAAAGATGGATGGATGAGATCATCCCATCTCATCTCTAATCAAAGGTTGAGATGATCCCACAATAATCTCACCCACAAACCCACTTTGGGTTAAGTTCCCTAAGTTCACTTAATGTCTCCTAATTCACCCACAAAGTGAATTAATAGTCATTTTAGACTAAAATGACCAAATTTCACCTTTAACATAAATATCCTAAGTCAAAGTGAAATTAGACATAAAGTACAAGGTACATAGTACCAATGTCTTTCCCACTTGTGATTAGAGGCTCCAAACCACAAGAGGACCACTTCCCAAGGTACATAAATCTCAATAGGCACTTCAAATTTGGACATGTGGACCTACATGTATCTAAATATTATGAATGGTTACAATTATGTTATTGATGATGGATGTTATGCAATCTACTTCTAGCATGCAAATTTTAATTCAAAGATCTTAGTACCTGGATATCAGGTCTAATGTCATGTTTTAAATGCAATAACATGCTAATAATGTCGGGTTATGCATGAGTTCATGTTATAAACTAACATGCAGATTAAACGGGCTATGTAGCGAGAGGAGTGTGATAATAAGTGGTCGATGTCATGGACATTGAATGAGAAATAATTTGATAGTAATCATTTTTATGTTAATTTGTACTGGTTCAAATGCATAGCTATGATATTTGGGCAAGTGCATGTTTTTCAGGTGGCAGAACACAGTGTTGTAGTATGATCCATGATAGGGTGTTGACCTTAGATATGTCAGGAGGGGTGTAATCATTTCCCATCGTATATCCTTTGAAACTTGGAGTCATGGGAGAACAGTGTTAAGTCACGCTCTTCTAGACGTGTGATGATGACTTCGAGTTTCATGTTGGAGAAGCTTGGTCAAGGTAGTAGACACTTCTGCTTATGAGTTCTATCTAGAGTTAGGTCATTATAGTTGACGCTCTAGTATAGTCCATTAGAGGAAGGATATGATCAAGAAGATGGAAGTAGGTTAGGGAGGTAGGGTGCTAGGAGTAGTTGAGAGTGCTACGTGTTTTTAATCTTATAACATCAGTGTCTGACTTACTCTATGTTATTTATATTAAATGCTTAACTCAATTATAATTATTTAGGAAAATGTTGCATTCATGTTAAACTGTTGTGATTCATGGATTATGTTAATGATGTTAATGATTGATTTATTCATTACGAGGTTGGTTGCATTATTGATTGGATTGAAAGCATACAAGAAATTGCATTAGATGTGATGATTGTTGTCATTAGTAGATGCACGAGCTATGTAGGTGTTAGCTATGCATAGATACCTTGTGCGTGTACACTAGTATTTTATAATGCATTAAATTAAGAATGTTGTTTGTCTAACCTAGATGTATAATATCTTACTATAATTATTAAATTAAATGATTGAATAAAGTTAATGATATTAATTAAGTGAATAAATTAAGTAAATTGATCTAGCTAGATTTTAATATTTTTATTAAATGATTGAAATATTTCATTATTATGTGTGTGTGTGTGTGTGGATACACATTAAGTGAAACGTACTAAAAGTTGGTATGAAATTCATTTCTATTTATTAATTTAGGAGAGTTGACAGAAAATATGTCAAGAGATGAAGCCTTTCAAGGAGGAAAGGTGGTGGAAGAAGGGGAAGGAGAAGGATAAGGAGGAGAGGTTTGGCGTGAGAGCAAGGGGGATATAATTTTGGGAAGTGATTTTATTTTGAAGGGTTTTGGTAAAAATCTAGGAGATAGTAATTTGCACTTTGGATCTGGACATACTTGGGACTTTGGATCGAAACATACTTTGGATTGTGGTTTCTAGGGACTTTGGGTACGAAGGGCCAGGAATCCACAAGGTTTCCTGAAGCTAGGGAGCCAACAAGGTTGTTCCTGGCTGTTTGGGAGGTTTTAACAAGGTTGTTCCTGGCTGTCTGGGAGGTTAAATATCCAGTTTGGGCAGTAGGAGAGCAGAAAAAGCAAAGAGGGCAACTCAACCAGACTAATTCAAATAGATTTTTGAGGTATTTACTATTTACTATTTTAATTCCCTTAATTGGTATGAACAAATTGTTTAAATTGAGTTGAAATGTAACATAAATTATTACTATTTGTATATACTCATAAGAATGTTTTTACTTAAAGAAAAATAATATGCTTTTATTTAAAGAAAATTGCCCTGACAGAGTTACACATTTTTTTTTACAATAGCTTAAATTATGAAGCCCGGTAAGAAAAGGGCTTCACACATGGTATTGGAGCATGATTTAGAAACTCAGGCCTAAGAGCCACCTGTGCACTTAATTGATGTAGCAACCCCGCTACTAACCCATAATTTTTTTCTAATACCATGTTAAAATGCATTCAACATGCTAAAATGCCCATGCATCTAACAACAATTTCAATAAACATGGTTTGCAACTAATTAAATTACACAACAACAACATATAACTACTCAAGAACATAACGTTTATGCACAACAATTTAAACCCATAAATAAATATATTGAACACAGATAAAACACTTATCTTTTTAATTAAATGCACAAGCAACTGTAAAGGACAGATGTTCCACCCAAATGTAGATTTGTTTCTTTGAATATCAACAACAAATCACCCTCTAGCTGGGGATATGCGTCCATAATAGAGAGTGTCTCCTAGGGATGTCTACTATCCACTCACAACAAGCTAGTTTCCTACATCCATCCCAATCCACCATCTCTCTTCCCCTCAACCTGCACCGCCCAAGGAATGGGATCCCCTTCTCTGCTACACAGTCCCTAAGGATATCCCCACTTCCCTCCAAGGCTCCAACACAAGCTGGCTAGGAATCTCACTTACTAGGTACTCCAAGGACTTACAACTGCAACATGAAACTCTCAACACCAACTCATTTACTTTGCATAGAAATCTCACTCTACAGGCCTAACAACCTGCTTCTTCAAGCAATTACAGCTCCAACAAGCTACCCTTGAAACCATTATGGATTCATTATAGTTTTAGCACTCAACACCCTCTTGTTGTTCCAAAATCTGCATCTAAAAACTACCTATGTAATACCCATTCAAATTTCCCTTTTTACCTAAGCACGTTGACTCTCACATTCCCCAATGTTGATTGTACTTAACACCATGCTCTCAATAACTATGTGCAATGACTTTTCACCCAACCCTCTTACATGTATACAATGATTGGGGATTTGATGCACTTAAAAGGAAAATAGAAGGTTCACATAAAATAATTGTAATGTCCCCTAGCCCAACACATAAACATCTAACTAATTAATTTCCTATAGCTTCCAGCTACGACTTACATACATATCTAACTGTTGTCTATTACCAATAATTAAATTCATCTACAACATGTTAAATAAAACATGAATGCAACTTAAAATAACTCATTATAGTAGCATATAAATCAATCTTATACATAGAGTTCACGCACAACAAATAAAACTCATAAAATAACTCAACAACAAGATAAAACACTTATCTTTCAAAATAGTTGTGCAACCAACTACTTGGGATAGACATTTCATCCAACCATGGACTTGTTGTTCCAAATCTCAACAACAAGTCACCCCCTAGTTGAGTCTAGTAATCCACAAAAGAGGGTGGTATCTGATTGTCCACTCACAACTCAAAAATCTTACAACCCATTGGTATTCTCCCATAGCTATCTCAATCTTTCCACCAACTCTTTTCCTCTCAATGTTCCCAACCCAAGGAATGTACCCATTCATTTATTAGGGTCTCTCTGGCACAAGTAACCAGGAATCTCTCCGTTAGGAACTCAAGGGAACTCACTGCTAGGAAAACTACCAACAACAACAACACACACTTGTTGTTACAGTGCAACTCACACAAGAGTTCACTCTTCAAGCCTGACAACCTGGCTCTTCAATCTTCAGCGCCAAAATTGCTCTAAATATGCTCCAACCTACTTTAAAATTCGCCCTCCATGGTTGCTCCAACTCCAAGATCTATTTCTTGCTCTCTACTTGTTGTTCATGCAAAAACATTAACTCCCTAAAATTGTTGTAGCAGCCCATACAAATTTCCTCTCATTTGTCTTTCTTAGTTTGACTCGCACACTTCCCCAAGCTGATTGTACTCAATCCCCATGCTCCCAATAACTATGGGATGTGACTTCTCACACCCACCCTCTTACATACATTCAATGATTGGCTTTGGGGACACTCAATAAGAAAATAGAGTTTAATACATAGTCATAATAAAATTTAGGAACGTGGGTGAATTAATAGACATGGGTAATCCCCCTTGGACCCCTCTCTTAGGATTTCTCCTAGACCCTCCCCTCTCTTGTGGATTAATCCAACCCCCATCTCTATCCATGTCCCCTTAGCAACTGGCATCACATTTTATTATTAAAACTTAGAAATACAAATTGCATATACATTGTTTGGTTGTAGCCACACATTATATCTACATTAAGCATTAATTAAACTGGGGATTATAGCGGGGATGTTACAATAATAATTTTAGAAAGTGGCATTGGATTAGCAGACATGAATAATTCACCCCCTTATATCCTTGTTACGAGGAAAATCACTATATGGCATGGGGTAAACCACAATAGATGGAATTGACTGCATAAATCAACTCTAATCTCAAGTATGCTATATAAACAAACATGCTAACAAGACAAGATAAAGAACCTACCTTGTCTGGACGTTCGATGAAGTCCACCATTGAGCACTTGACCCAAAGCTATATACCTGCAACTTGTCCTCAACAACCAAGATACACAAGCATATGGTGATAATATATTAGCACATATAATAACATAATTCATCAATATTCATAACAAATATGCCCATGAAATAACAATTCAAATATTTGTGAGACATTAATTGGACAAGAAAAGAGTATTTCTATTAAAACGTAATCAACAAAAGTGTATGAACGACAAACTTTTGTGTCGGCACGTTCAGAACCGAGAAACTAAGTCCCTTCCAGCTGGGCCTCCACCACTTCAATCCTCCACCAAAGGCAATCTTATATAAGAGAGACGATGAGGTTCTCCATCAAATAGGGAAGAGCTTGGGGGCTGAACAATGTGTTCAGACTTAAAAGGAAAAAGGGATGCAGACTCAATATGAAGTGAATAATTTCTCCAGAGTAACTTTGCTCTCAAAGTTAAATTCTTCTCCTCTTTTCCACAACTTGGATATGGCCCATTTATAGCCTTCAAATGGAACTGAAGGGTCGAGTCAGAATGTTTCCAGTATATGGAAGGTAAGGATCATGGATCTCGTGACGTGACATGGAAACCCAACACCATTTTTAATTTTGGGCACAAAACCCAATGTACATGGGTTGTAATGGTGCAACTTGCGTATACACATGCTGCATAGTTGTTAGGGCACGTATATGTGGAAAAATATTATTTTTAGCTCTGGGAATTGCAAATGGGGGACTTCAAGTCTGCATAGGGAAATGGAAAAGGCCTTTTGATCAAGTTGCATGGGGTGAGACAAATCTTGCTATAACAAATGCCCCCTAATGTGTGAGGAAAGGAGTATCTGCGATGGCCGAAATACATAGAAGTGGAGTGATGGAGACCCAACTGGACGAACTAGTTGCTCATAAGAATATTACAATCCATAATGACTTTGTAGACAAGGCTACCAATTTGAATTACATTGCAGATCCATGTGGAAAGATACCAAACAACTGTTCATGGCCATGAATAGGCAATACAAAGGTAGATGCATGCCAAAGGCTATCATAGTCACGAACAAGGCCTAGTGAAAACCAGTCTCAAAATCAGTCTGAAGATATCTATATATAATGGAGTACAATCTGATCTCCCACGATCACTGAAGTCATATAGGTATTGGTTAAATGAATGATAGCAACAGGTCAGAAAAGCTGTGACTATGAACTGATGTCTTCAAGTCTTCTACACGATCCGCCAAAGGTACAAGTCTACATCATGTGAATAAAGGAGTTGAGGTTGAACGTAATGAGACTTCATTTGATTACTTGTCATTAAGGTATACCGTTAACAAACGCGAGACAACCTGCCAATAATGAAAGTAGGCATCAAGGCACCGAGTACATTCTTACAAGTGTGAATAAAGGTGTTGAGTTTGAACACTTGAAGAATCCATCGATTATGAGACATTGATGTATTCCCAACTGCCGATGGTGAGAGAACCTACCACTGATGACTGCAAGCCTCTAGGTACTCATAGGACTCTAGGTCTCGTTTCCAGAATAGATGGGCTGAAGTCGATGGAAGGAGACTCGTTGAAAGGAGATTATTGAGGCATCTCTCATCAGTCAGCACGAGGTACAAAGCAATAGCTTGATGATTTGGAGGAACTCGAACGAAGAACATGTTCACGAACCAACGACCCTGTGCGTCTTTTGCATGCACCAGATGCAAGTAGTGCACGAAAAACACCCTTTAAATAGCAGCCAATAAGGAAAACTGCCGACAAAGGTCAGGAAACCACCAATAAGGCTAATGGCATCCAAGACACTCCACGAATCCCAATGTGTGAATAGATTTCTTGTTGTTGAACATAAGGGAAACCCCCTAGTCAGCGACCAATGAGTAGATGTCAACTAATGGGTTCAAGGTTACCTACCCATAATAAAAGTAGGACCAGGGTGCTCGGTAGGACTACAACTTCACGTAACTCTGAGACACACTCAGAGTATGGCCGACATTCAAATTCAAGAGTGATGAGAAATGGCCAACACAAGCTTATAGACATCCTTTGAACAAGAGCATGAGACGTATTGAAGACTCTGGCAGCATAAACTCAATGATGAAACTTTGTGATGCAGGAGGCACTGATCAAACTCTTCGTAGGGACTGGAAGAGTAACCAGTCCGAATAGTAGACTCTAAGTAACGAGCTTAGCTTCCTAAGGTCATGCTAAACCCAAACTTCAGATGACAAGTGGACTCAAAAGTTTGTGCTTTGTTCAAAGGCGACACGATCGCTGCCAACATGAGATAATATTCTTTTCCCGCCCATCTTTTTTTGCTTTTTCGTAGACAATTGAATGATATGATATAGAGGAGGAAACGAGTGTGTCTAGTAAGAAACTAGTTCCAATAGTGGAACATACCTATGGTCAATGCAAGGGGGTGCATGCCGAATAAGGACACTCGGGGGAATGTTTCCTTGTAGAGTACAGGGTGTCAAGCTGTAAAGGATATAAACAAGGCTTTGCTTGGCTGATGATGAATACTGATGGGTAAATAGGCTTATAATGCGAAAGTGGTAATCGACAATAGGCTCAATACTGCAAGCAAGAGAGTGAGATGCAATTACAACTTAACTCCAAAGAATGTCATTTTTCATAAATTTAGTCTACTTGGTCTGAAAAAGGGTTAAACTTACACCAAATAGACATCCTTTCAAATCCAATTTACGAGTGTGAAAGAGACAAGTTCAC
Organism: Picea engelmannii; assembly: GCA_009831015.1. Lineage (NCBI taxonomy): Eukaryota > Viridiplantae > Streptophyta > Pinopsida > Pinales > Pinaceae > Picea > Picea engelmannii. Next base: position 1,282 of record ML870360.1, on the reverse strand, counting down.
TTAGAAATCTTTTCGCTTTTTGAGAGAGTAAAAAAAGAGCTTAAACCAGACTCTTGGGAGTCCCATAGGTATAGGTCAACATGCTTATGAGTAGGAATATGAGGCTTGAACGCAAAGTCATATTGGAACTATAAAGGACTCCCGATCTTTATGGAATAATCTCTGCATGGGCACCAAATGGCACAGAGGTTCTAACTAGGGCACCCATGTTTGGTAAGTCTCTACCATTCAATAACGACACTTCTAGTAGCAGAAAGAAAGTTATGTGTTGCTAACAAATGGGTTCGTACCTAAGGCATACAAATTGCAGTTATAGGATAATGCAAGTGTGCAAAATGAAGTGATGACCTATCCTGTATGCTGGTCAACGAAAATACCTGCCAAAGTCATGAACGAGCGACATGACGCTAGAAACTGCTAGAATCCCTCAATAAAACCACCAAAACCAACTCCATCCACTGCACTAATAGTCCACTAGGCCAAAATATCAGCAAAAACTATGTAAAGTGGGTAAAGTTTTTCTATAAATAGTGAAAATAACCAATTTTACTATACCATTTCACATTTTCACCCAAATAGTGCATTTTGGACCAAATTGCCCACGACCTTCAAGTGACGATTGCGGGAGCTACGAGCGACAAAATTAACAACCATCTGGACCAAATAAGTATTCTTGCCCTCCTCTTCATTTCTAGTGGATTAGATTTTGAAATTAAGTCTCATTTTTTGAGCTTTTTAATGCGCAATTTGTTGAAATAATGTAACTGCGAAGAGCATTCTTATTATTATTTTATTATTGGATTAAATCCCCATTGCGGATTAATCATGTCATTATTATTATTATTGTTATTGGATTAATCCCCATTGTGGATTAATCATGTCGGTAATTGTATAAGGACCAAATCCCCTTTTGCGGATTGGTCATCAAACAATTACAAAGGGCAGAATAAGAAGTCGGCCCCAACAGTTATAATGGAAGACCCAGAATTAATTAAAGGTGGGTTTATCCACCCAGATTAAGAAGTCGGCCCTGCCAGTGAGGAGACACTTCACACATGCCAGAACTTGTATAAATAAAGGAGGCTAGCGCCTCATTTGAACATAACTCACTTGCTCAGTTTGAGAGACAAGTTCTGATCTGTTACCGGCAAAGGAGAGAGGAGAAGAAGAGTGGCACATCTCTTGGGGAGGACTTTCTGTATTGGTTTGAGTTATCTCTTGAACATTGTATAAGCTATTTATGATAAGGAAGTTTTTGCTGGGTTTTCTTCCCCTAGAGGGT